>JACLAT010000095.1:0-107500 GCA_018105865.1 Metaphire vulgaris
TAAGATATCAATTAATTCAAAATAACTCACAGCAATCATCTAACTGCTCATTTGTCCAATTGTGATTTATCCCATTTGTTAAATTCATGATTTAAAACTGTTGTAAGAACCATTTGGAAGAATACTTTGCATCGTTCATTTGCTGGTCTTCAGTTGCTTGTTTTAAACTCCCAAAGTGCATGTGCACTTTAGTTCTTGTTGAAATTAGATGACCATTTTTTCCATTAAGATAGTTTGAGTTGATAGATTACCAATCATTGTTGTCATATTTGATGTTGCAATTCTCCTCTGTCGATATTTGCTTCTTGAGTTCCACATCTACCCAGCACTTAACAGATGTTTACTAATGTTTATTAACTTTTCCAAAATGGTTGAAAATATGTTTTAAACTACACTTGTAGACTACATGGAAATCTCGACTTTGTACCTGCATATTCCTTAAATGCATTAATAGTCAACATGTCTGATAAGTACGCCCAGTGCTACACCAACAGCATTGTTGCCAGTTTCACTGCAGTGAGTTACATATATTTTGCTTGAAATACCGGTAGGTATGTAATTTCTGCATAACATCATAAATTAATGAGAATTCAGATAAAATGCTTGTCTGTCTCTGCTCAGTACATTTCATGTTAATTAATATACAATTTTAGTGCAGAGTTTTCCAGCATTTTTGTAAGGGTTTAATTTGTCATTTCTGCCCATATGAGGTAATGCTGGAGCTTTTATATTTGTCCTGTTTTAATTTTGAGTTGAAACAACATCCATTTCCTATTTGCTACATCAGCATTGTTTGCCATTCTTAGCTTTAGCTGCAGCAACTCTTCCTGTCATTTCTGTCACTTCTGCTTCTAATGAGTGCTGACATTAATGTGACAAACGTGACCTGAAGATTTACAAAGACTACTTTTACACAAAGAGTATTATTAGTCGTTTGCTATTCCAACATATTTTCAAAGTTTTGCATCATTGTTTGCATGAGTAATGTTTCGATCCAACAATGCATTTGATATGAACCACTTTGTTAACTATGAACTATGAAACTCTAGTGTCATTAACTTCCAATTAAAACTGTCCCAGATTTATGAACCTTTGCGTAAGTGAGGTTATGACTTTTAATAAGAAATCAAATATGTTACTTACTAAGATGGGTGAATTCTTGAAGCCCATTGGAAGTTTCTAAGTCCATTGAAATGTTGAGTGTATTGAATGAATGTTGAGATTGGCATGTGTCAAGTAGAACTCCTGCACCCTGTGAGTCATTCTTTGTTGAACAGGATTTTGTTGTCTCACTCCTTGTTTGATTGTTTTGTCATGCGCTCATTTGGTTAGAGCGGTCACAGTTTTCCATCGAAATGCCTGCCTGTGCTATGCTAGAAATTGACAGTATGCCAACCTTTTAATTACCATGCTATTCAGAGATAGTTTTATCCGAGAATATTATGATCTCTGGTGATCATTATCTTCTTAGCTGCAAGCACAGGAGATGTTTGTGTTGTGTTGCTAAAGGAGACACATTCAATAAAGGATTGTCAGTGGACATATTACCTTGTTAAGTGATGCTATTATTTCAAGGAGTTAATATAATTAACGATGGCTGGAGAAATGGAGAATATCTCAACTGAAATATGCTATAATAGCTCAGTTTTATTAAACAGATCACTGATTAAGAGTACATCTCTGAAGATTCTATCATTCTATTGCCATTCACGCATTGTTGACTAAACGTATTTGTTTTGAATGTTATTAGTTTTGAATTACGGCTTTGAGTATGATGCGATTATGTGATCTCATATTGAACAAATTTTTGATGCACAGCATTTTCAGCCATTTTCTCCACATGTGTGATTTCTGCACAAATATGCAGCAATTTTATTTGCAATTTTAGCTATTTTCATCACATATTATATAGCACTTTTTTGTCATTTTCCTAATAATAATAGGCATAGATTTATAGATTTTACAGAGGTCAATGCCTGTCTGGATAACCTTTTTTTGCTCGTCAGCCCTTTTTCACTGAAAACACCACAACTTCCCCCACAAATATGCGCATACGTAAACTTAGGTGCATAAATGGGACATTTCTGCTTTTCCCTGCATATTTAGGATCTCTGAATCCCTCATATTTCCCGGAAAATGGGCGCATCAAACTCAACTCACAGCCCTAGTGAATGTTTTTTCAGTCTAGACATATTCGCCCAATATTTGGTTATATTGGCTTTATTGTGAAGCAGAGATCTCTTGAAAGTCAACGAGGATCTCATGGTCGAAGAATACAACTGCCATCATCAATACAGAATTGAGACGGAATGACCGAACGTATGAAGAAACGGAATTTTGCCTCCGGCGCCCGAGGTCCAGCCACAGACAGGTGACCGGTCAACCAGAATGTACACGGCACCGGCGATAAGCTGTTCATCCAGTTACTGGACGACCTGGACAACATCAGTGGTGGTGGTCATCGCCGACGGAAAGCCCGAGATATTCTCAGAGTGGCTTTTCAGTCAAGACGCCCGCAATCCACAGATTATGCGCCTGAAGATGGAACAGGCGGCGGCGGCACCACAGTTCTGATGTCGTCGATATTGAACCGAGGGGGCACAGATACATAAGCAGGGTAGCTTTGACGTCGAACCTTTCCAGCGAGCAGGCGGCAAGCACTCTTGTGGTGCTCTCGTGATCGACCAGAGACCTCGACCTAGTTCGTTTCACCATCATGGCGAAGCGACGTCGGTCATGTCTTGAATGCGTTTGTTTTGTGTGAATTCTTGAATTTCTATCATCTTATTTGTTAATTAGTATTTTATGAATAACTTAACTTGAATAACAATGACTTTTGAAATAGTAAATCTGTCGGCCTTGCTTGTAAAGTTGGGGCAGGAAGATGGCAGATTGTTTGCGCTGGAGAAGCAGTCGGGCAGAACGGGATCTGGTCCCTCAGGGGCCCCTGATGTCCACTTGGCCTTCACTCGCTATAGGTCAGTGGTAAAATGAGGAGTGTTAAGCTGCGATGGTAAGACATAATTCCAAACATACAACTGGCAGCTTACTGTAGATAACTGGCACAAGACATCTGCATTGCTGGATGCGAAGCAACTGGCGCGATGACCTTTTGGCTTCAGACAGAAGTAGGGCAAGAGTTGTTTTGGAAAGGGAAATGCAGAGTCACTTAACCCCTTAACCGTGTATTTAACTGTAACTCAATGTAAAATGGACGGATATATCCGGGATCCCCAGTTAAGGGGTTAATATCCAGGTCATTAGTCATCATTAGGCACTGATCAGAGTACATAAATGATCAATTTCTTTTGTTTATTTTGATCTCTTTGCTTGCATAGGATGAATTTGGTGCTGGATTCCACGCGGCACGCGAGTGTCGTGCGCTTTTGGCACTACGGTCAAGGAGGCGACCACCGTCGGCGCGGACGGACAAAAAAGGCGGAACTGGCTTCACTTGGACATGAAGCACAGGATTGAGGCGTTCAATCGGAATGAACAGGGTCTTTACATGGAAATGGTTTGCAATTCTTTGCACTTAGTTGCTGTTGGTGGTCACAGTTGATTCTAGGTTGTTGAGAGGATGTAAAGTCGTAAACTGTATTCATTTTTGAGGTTACATTTTATTTATTTATTTATGCATCCTGTTGATATTTGTCTGTGAAATTGAAGATGTAATTGTGGCAGGTATGTCCTCCAGTTACACGCATAATTGCTTTGTAATCATGCTTCTTGTTCAAGAACCTGAATTTACTTGGGTTTGCTTGGTTCGTTCCAAACTGGAGCTCTGATCTCAGTTTGAATTTGATTCAGTGATGTCATGTCCATCAAATTTCCATCAAAATGTAAACACTTGAAATGTCATATTTGAATATTTCTTTGTTCTTTTTTGTTTTCGCAGTCTGACAACGGTCGCGGCGTTCCGTGGCTCAATCCCATCCACATGATGCTGGCGAATCCGATCAGCATATCGCTCAGCCTCCAACTGCCTACGCTCCGGATGCTGTTGAGTCGTCTTGGACGACTCCTGCGGCGGATGACTCGATCCAGCTTCTGTCTGCCAAAGAACACAACCAAAGTCATATTTAATTTCCAAGTAAAAACAGTTTGCTAAGAAATAACTGAGAATCAATTTCATCAGATTTACTTCATTGTGGTGATCTATGTTTTGCATTTATTACATCGTATCTGGTGGTAAACAAGCATGAATTGCATAATGCCATGAATTAAGGAGAATGTACACCTGTGATTTGCTGCTTTGGTTAAAAATTGAAAGAAATTTGAGCTCAGGTTCTGCCATTTCTAATTTTATGTGAAATATTTGGGAAAATTTTATCAATCAAGCATGATAAATGGGAGGTTCTCAAGCCATGGCCCATCAGCTCTCAGAAAGTGGCCCACAATGCCTCAGTATTTGATGTGATGTATTTGAATAATTTAATAATTTAGTAATTTAGTAATGTGTTATCTGCAGTATTCTAGAGTCTAGATTTTATGCTTTTATAGGCAATTAGCTTTCCTGTTTCAAATTGATTTTTCGTTGCATGAACTATCCATGGTATAGTCTATATTTTCAAATTTTATACATTGTGGCCTGCTTAAATATCCAAAATAGTAGATGTGGCACTCAACTTGAAAAGCTTGGGAACCAGAGTTAAACGGATAATCTTATTAATTACAAATGATGATGAAAATTCATTAACATTTCTTTCCATGAAATGTTAGCATTGACTCTTCTTTGCTCTGTTATTATGAGACATTTGTGAATGTTTTCTGAGTTGCTTTGAATTTCTGGCATAAATCCCAGCGGACGAATGACTGACTGCGTTCTTGATTATTTGTAGTTTTGACACGGCACAGGACGTGATTCAGGCTCTTCTTGCCAAATTCAACATTACCGATAATCCAAGAAAATTTGTTTTATTCGAAAAGATTGAAATACCTGGGAAGAAATGTTGGTATTGCATAGTTTAGCATTAGATCTCTACTACATATTCAATAAAATAATTTTAAATTTTCACTTGTCAAATTAAGTTAAACAGAAAAACGTTGTCCTTGATATATGAAACCTGTGGTTTATGGATTTGCTTATTTATTTTTGTGTATTATTTTTAGCCATACCATGTTTTAGCCATAGAATTTAATTATCATTAGAATGAGTACCATAAAATCTTGAGTATTGTGAGCTCATAGTATAATGTACCTGGCTTTCTGGAGTCCAGATCAAAAGGTAAAATCAATTTTCATGAATATATTGAACACCCTTTAATCCCACTCTAGTAACGTTTTACTTGAACACCAGTAAACTGAATTTATTGCTGACAGAACTGTGAACGTGGCAAAGTCAGAGATTCGCGTAGAAGTTCTGAGCCGTGTTTACTGTAATGAATGGGAGAATGTGTACCCTGCTATCATATTTAGTAGAGATTCCACTGTTAGACTGTCATTAATTATACGCAGAACCGGGCTGCAGTGACACTTGGCTTTGTTTAACTGAGCTAATAGCCAACAATAAAGTCATTAATAGCACCTGCATTGTGGTTCCAAGTCGTTGTCTCCTCTCCTCCAAATTGTCTCAGTCTCTCTCCCTCTACCTCTGACAGCAGACACTTTGTGCCAACAATAGATACAATAGAATATACGCATAATAAAGTCATTAATGCATTTCCACGTTGTTGTCTCTCTCTCCTTCCCCCCTCTCCTTACAAGTTGTCTCTCTCTTCGTTTCTCTCCGTCTCCTCTTCTTCATTGTAATGCCACCTGATTTGCCATTCAAGAAAATGAGGAAAAATTTATCTAATTTTGGTATTACTTGAATATAATATGCATCCCTAACTTTATGGAAATTCTGAGTTTTAAAAGTGTGCACTATACTTGAGATTTTACAGTATATTATGTCTGAAAGTGAAGCCAGTTTTCCACCATTGTGTTCAGTGTGATTACATTGCCATGACACTTCTGACACAGGCTGGGTATAAACAGAAGCAGGGGCATGTATAAAGTTTTAGGGTAATTATATGGTAACCATCGTGTAAAAGTTAAAAAGGTGGTGGCACACTGACATCTTCTTTCTGCCATCTTTGCCATAGATGGACTACTTCAGTTATTATTAAATTCTGTGGTTTGATCAAAGTAGATTTTGATATTTTGAGTTTCACACGTGCAGCTGTTGCTGCTCTGTCTTTTAGGCATCATGAGACAAATTAATGACGATGAATGTCCTTTCGTCATTTGCCTGATGTGGACAGACGTCGGAGGAATCAAAACCCAAAAAACCAATAAATTTATTTTGCAGGAAAGAAGTTCAGGAGAAAGTGAAATTTTGGTAATCATATTGATCGAATTGTGAAGTTAATACGATGCTGTTAAGCCTTTTCAAGATTCCATAAAACCCTATCCAGAGAAATTTAATTCTGTAATGTAGAAGTTGTACTGTCTTTTAGTATGTTAGTCTGAATTATTTAATTATTATGTTTAGTTAGTGTAATTAGTTCATAAACATAGAATATATTTGTTGAGATAAATGCTTTATTTAAGGCAATTTAGAATTTTACATGATGCTAATCATCGTTACTGGTTTTCTATCAAATGTAAACATTCAACTTCTTGATGTGGTTGTGTTTCTGAATGTCTAATGGGGTGTAATCGGTTGATGTGTTGAGAGAGAGAAGAAACTGCTCATATGTGCGCTTCTCTTTCAAGCGTAAAATGTCCCGTAATTCCAAGTAATGAGTAACTGAGTAACTCGTGTATTTCTGCTCAAAAGTGTTTCCAGTGCGGGACTTATTTACTGCTAAAGTAAGATTAAGTTCAATAGATTTCTTCGGTAGAAGAATAAAGGGGAGTATGGTATTTAGTGCAAAGGTCACCCCAGTGACCTTTGTGCCAGTGACCTTTGTGCCATTGACCTGTGTGTATGTGGTATAAGAGAGAATAACAAAATTTGTGGATATTGCATAAGTCTTGTAAGATTGTGGGGCACTCATTAGGGCAATGTCATCTCCATGACCCGGCACGTTAACTCAGCATATGGCCTTACATCCATGGCCCATGCTTTATTTCTCATCATATGCTGGTACTTGTTTGACAATTCAAAGATAACAGAAGTCCAAGTGTGCTAGTAAATCACCAATTTTTCTATATAACTTGGGTTTATTTTTTCGTAGACTTAGTTGCGATGTTTGTGATTTTGTTGGTTCCTTTCTTTGTCAGTGGAAATCCTTTAACCTGCTTGAGTTGGAAAGCTTTCTCAGTGTCTTGAATCGCGAGGAGGCGAGCACATCGACCAAGTGAAGACGAAATACAGGAAATTTAAAGCGGAAATCTTGAAGCATCTGCAACTCAAGCACCCGACATCGTTGTCTTCGACCAAAACGCATCCCTGTTTTAAGTATGGCGACAGATGCTATGGTACTCCGATGTACAGAAAGCATAATGCATACAGCTCAACGTCTAAAACTATATTCATACGTAATGAAAAACAGGTATTCTGGATCGCTTCAGCTGTCGAAATTGCACGCTCAAGTAGCCACAAGACGCATCATTGGGTTAAGTTTTAATTTTAAAATCTTGTAGGTAAAAAACTCATCTGTATAACTATTTATGGGGGAGCAGTGGGTGAGTTGGAGAAGATAGGCCATGTACGTGAATTCTCTGGAGTCGCTTCTCTTTGCTTTTATATGGAGGCTTATTATATAGTTGGTGATATTTACTATTTTATCCATAAGATATGCAGCTGAATCATACATGGGCATGGATCCATTTTAAAAACCCAACCCATCATGATTCAGACCCAACCACAAAACTAATATGGTTACTTGAATCCTCCCCCCCACTGAAATGCATTACAATTTTCTAAACTGTGAGTTATTTTCTGACCCAACCCAGTCCATGGATGGACCCAAACCATGTCCATGTCTGAGCTGAATATTTGGCTTTTGAATATTTTTTGTTTAATAAAAACAGTTGTGCTGTAATTGATTGCATTTTCCTTGTTTTCTCGGCTGGTTGTTTGCAGTGTACTGTTTACCTTCTGTCTCATGTAATTAAAGACATTTCATTGTTTTATAGTACTGCTATCGACATCCATGCAAACACAAGACCAATAATTTCTAACTATTCCATTCAATTTTTAATAATTGTTTTTTGGATTTTCGCTTCCTTTATCCTAGCACTGATGATTGCAGTAGTGCTGCTTATGACGATTAGATACGCAGATATAAGTGCACATGTATTTTTATATTGCGCTTGTTGCGGTGCAATTTTTAATACAATAACTCCACAATTTAATCAAGTTAATTCCCTATGCATGTGTCAGATGGGTTGCATTGTGTTACATTGTTACGTGTTTGTAGATAATTCGTAACAAGAAGTAAAATGCACTTTTGGTGTAATTGAAATCTGATATTGATTATAATAGGAGTGTGAATGGACAGTTTATAGTTATGAAAATGTTGACTGATTTGTGCCTCTTTTACTCGAGCTGAGCTTTTGCGGTCTGTTCTCCTTTTAAGACTGTAATTTCGTCTTGGAAACTGATATTGTTTCCCATCTTTTCATTCAATATCTTGCTCGGCTGATTGGTTTTTAGAGCCGATCTGCCTACAACAGATAATTGGCGTAAATGTAAAGTAAACAATAAAAAATTTAAGAATGAGGATATCAAACAACAGACAGGAGGAGACTCAGAAGCAAACATCAATGAAATTAGTAAAAGAGAATTAATTTAGGTTTGGTCAAGTCAACTGAATGGAAAGCAATAGATGGGCCTACAAAGCACTACCGACTTTTAAAAAAATAGAAGGAAATAGAGGTGAGGAAGAGCAAGAAAAAATGGATGGATATTATCAAAAGAAGACTTTGAAACATAGAACTTAACAATTGCAGAAGGATGCAGATTGGCGCAAGATAGAGCAAAGCGGAAATATACAGTCTAACTATTGCTATTGAAAGTGAAAATGACGATTTGGTGATGATGATGATGATGATGAGATACTTTGTAACTCTGTGTAATGTAACAGAGAATACCAATTACTCGATTCAGGCAGTTTAAGGGTTAAGAATTTTCAAAGTAGTGATCTTCTGGAACAATTTAGTAAACAGAGTTCTTCTGTCCATTCTGTAAATGCATTTACAGTGAACCCATCAACGGATATTGAATTTTGTTTGCATTTTGTAATCATCTTTGCTTGCAGACTTTATAACTGCTGGTTGTAATTTTCACATAACTGACATTTTTCCAGTCTAATCAAGTTCTGTTTATTGCCAGACAAGAGAATGCACTCTTTTGACAACGTATTTCCATTCGCCAAAGCAATTTTGTTTACCACTAAATTTTTTGCTTTGAGAGTATTGTTAATTGTCATAAACAGTAGGATTAAATCCAGAAGCGATTGATGTTTTCAAATGATTGAGCTTTTGGATGTTTGGGGGCTTTTTACTGATTTTCTGACATTTTTATCTGCCTCTATTCCAGAAGTTTGATTGTAAAAATTATTGCAATTTTATAGAGAAGTTTGAGTTTAGGACCATCCATAAAGTACATCATGCAATTTTTTTACCCCTCCTCTGTCACAAATCTCAAACCCGTAAAAGTATGTCACAAATCTTGGACCCCACTAAAGCGTCATCCGTAAATTGTGTCACTCAGTTTTTCTATTTTGTATATTCGAGTTTCTCAGTCAATTTTCTGCAGCAAAACAAATATTTCACTTCTGACAAACATCACGAAAATAATTTAGCCCTAAAATTTCACGTACCTTTGGTAAAATGTGTCATTGAGAAATTACTATACCTCCTCTCATTTATATTTGAGGTTTTATTTATACTCAAAGTGTGACGTCACGCTGGTACTTAGTTCCCTGTCACAAACTGTCACACTTTCTTAGACCCCTCCTCTCCTTGAGTGTGTGACGTGGCGTACTTTATGGGACGGCCCTTTCGGATTGATCATTGTTTCATAGTAAACAAATAGAAGTCGGCCAGTATGATGGAATGCCATTACTTGTAGTGTGCAGCTGCAAATTGCTAATCATGGTGTGATGTTAAGATTTCATTACTTACAAAGACTTTACGATGTTATGGCATTCTTTTGGAGTATCCTGATATCCTGGCATTTTATGAAGTGCTGGTGCCATCTAAATTCAGTGTCACATGGTATTCATAGATTTCTGCATTGTTACGCTTGTTAATGGAATTTCCATGTGACCAGTTGCCAATATTGTTTCATTTTTCAAATGACATCTTTAAATTCTTTGGTTTCATATATTTTTAAGGCAGCTCAGGTGTTGATGCGTTTCTATTGGTTATTGAGTTACGTTCAGTCTGTACCGATTTTTCTGACTGCATTCCACCATTTTCTTCTATTCTAAATTTTTACAAGTAGGATATTTAGTTATGGCGATAGCAAAACTTTAACACTTTGTTATTTTCTGGAGACTTTGTATATCTTCCTAGGGACAGTATTATTATGTATTGTGGCAGTTTTCTTAAAGATATTTTTAGCTGCTTTGAAAGTGTTGATTTTGAGTTGGTTTGGAATTTTCTTATTTTTATAACCATATTGTCACATGTATAGCATGCATCTGTATATACAGGTAATATGCACCATGACTTGATGAGCAGAAAATGTACCTGACATCGGTTTTCATGTTTTTTCCAGGATACAACATTTTTGTGTTAGTTTCTTGATGCTGGGAACTCTCCCTTGTTAAAAGTTCTAATGCTTAAGCCTGCTCCTGTTTTTCAGTGTTGTGACCAGAATCTAAATTCGATCAAATGTGTAAATTTAAGAATTGTGCTGAAACACTGACATGCTACATTTATCAACACATAATTTGTTTTAATTTGTGTAGAAATAATATTCCTAGGCAAATGCATTTAACATTTTAAAGTATCTGGTGAAGGTGACAAAATACTATTGTAAAGCGTTCTTAGATGGCACGTGTGTGTGTGTGTGTATGAGAGAGCTGTTGTTTTTGAATTCTGTGCTTATCATGTTCAGTTTCTTGAACAGTTCTTTTGGCGCTTCTGTTCTCAAAGCTCTCTGCTGTAGTTTTCAACTGTCACATTGGTTCTCTCAGTTGTCTCTTGGTTGACAATTGTACTTTATCGATGCTTTATTAAGTTCATTCTCCATTTGCTTGCGTTTTATTTACAGAGCTAACAAAGAATTTTGTTCAGAAGCATTGCTGCTATTAAAAGATTGATAGTTTCTGGGCAATCCATCCACAGTGAACAGTATTTTCATAATTATTTTCTGTATTATTTGGATGCTTTTTAGAACATAATTTTTGTATAATTTTTTTGAACAAAACTAGAACCCCATCTTTTTGACCTGGCTTATCCACCATAGACTGTCAGCTGTTTGTTTGTCCGGCGGATTCCCTGGATTTGACTTGCATTTTTAAATGATTTTGATTTGGTGTGCCATCGCTGATGCTACTGTGCATTTCGATGTGGCGCTATAGAAGTTTAAGATTAGATTGAATGAAACTGATTTATTACAGCAGCTTAATCTAATAGTTCAAATGACTCTTCACTTGTGAAATATGCCTCTGATGCTAATACATGTTAATGGGAAAATTGGAATGCAAATTTTAACGGTTTTCTCTTAAGCGTCCACGTGACTTTTTGACATACTGTAATTCTGATTGTAACTTTTATGTTGGGATAATTATTTCTGCATAATTATGCCTGTCTATGTCTGCATTTGCTTATTTGCTTAGAAATGATTTTGCTTTGAGACCGTATACTACATTAGATTTTCTGACCATGAATAGTTTCTTCTGGTGATTTAAGCATCAGTTGACCAAGAAGAAGATGAAGAGGAGGAGGAGAATGTCTATTGAGTGGATAGTTATTGTGTTTGGCATGGATCTTCCTATTCTTATGTAGTATTTATGGTAATGCTATGAATTTGATGCTTATAGGATAAGCATATATATATATTTAAGTTTTGCCATCTTCTATTGTCGAAATGTTCATAGCTAGAATTTAGACATCTTGAAAGTCTTGCGTTTGTCTTGGTTAGAATCTTCATCTTTTGGTATATTTTCAGTATTTTAGGTTGCTTTGTGTTTGGCAGGAACTCTTTGAAAAGTGAACAGCTCTTGGCATGTCATCGATTTCCTTGGCTTTTTGTCATTCATTTACAACTTTTAATTTAATGGAGAATTACTGATATTATTCACTTAATGTTATCATATTGATAATTATAATCGGTGTAATTCTTCAGTTGACCTTTTGTGTTTCAGGCGTTCAGTTTCTGAAATTTGTTTTGAAAAACCTTTCCCAGTGATGTGTGTGGTTTACAATCGGTTAAATTGACTGTTAGTTCATTTTCAGATCCTGTTTGTAATCAAGAAGCATCAGAGACAGAATTGGTTTCTATGTATCATGATGAACAAATGTGGAGCGATGTGCCAATCTACAATATTCTCCCAATATTCTCCTTGTGAAACAGCTATTAATAACTGATTGTGTGTGTGTGTGTGTGTGTGTGTGTGTGTGTGTGTGTGTGTGTGTGTGTGTGTGTGTGTGTGTGTGTGTGTGTGTGTGTGTGTGTGTGTGTGTAGTTAGCAGTATTCTCATAGTTTTCATGCAGTTCTTTTGATTCTTTGTTAGCTACTCAATTAGGTAAGCTCTCTGTTTTGCCTTAATTTGGTCTCCAGGAAGCTGTGTCTTCGGGAACATTTGATATCTTGTGCATTGAAACAGATATTTGCCATTTCTCTTGAGCCGTGGTTAGGCTACGGAGCAGTTGACATATAGGTATGATATAGAATGTTGTGAATGTTATTAGGGAGGAATGTGATTATGAGGTGCTCACTGTGATTCAGGTACTTTCAGTTTGTTTTTGTCGTTGAATTTGCAGCGTCATCGTAATGATCGCCAGTCGCCGATATTCGTGACTTTTAATGCTTTTTAAGAGCAAACTATTTTTTTTACCTAACTGTTCGAATCGTTCACTTTCAACGGCAGATAATTCGCTCTTGATTAAAGTTTTGCAAAATAAGTTTTTGCTGTTCAATCTTAACATAATTACGTTGAATTAAATTATGAAATCACGCCAGTTTTGGGGGCGATTTTTCCAGCAATAAAATCAGCATTATCAGATCTGGAGTTAAATCATTTATCTCTCTTTTTCCATAGTCTGCCTTGCTGCTTCCCCACTCCCACTCTGACTGATTTCTGGAATCAGTGATGTTAACAAGAACCGACCCCCAAGGACAAGGACCAACCTTCCAAGGACGAGGACCGACCCTCCAAGGACGAAGTCTTACCCCCTAAGCACAAGGACTGACCTCCAAGGACAAGGATCGACCTCTGTCAAACAAAAAAGTCAGAAACGAAAAAAACAAAAACAATTTCAATTCGAATGATCGAATCACAAAATTAGAAAAGCAAAAGGTATGTTGTAAAACATAATCTAGTCGGCAGCAATGTTGCATTTCAAATAAATGTTCCAACAGCTGATCAGTCATGCGCGCAAGAAGAGGTCTAATTATGAGACCACTTTTCGAAAACACTCGTTCAACTGGAACAGATTATTATTATTATTATTATTATTATTATTATTATTATTATTATTATCCTGAAAGTTTTTTATAGCGCCATAAACATTAGGATAAGGACGAGGCCCGAGCCCCCGATGTCGCAGGGCAACAAAGGATTCTGCTAAAGAATCAGCTCCTCAACTGGTATTGTAAAAATGTAAAGGAAACGCCTCAAACTGGTATTATAAAGGAAACAATGACTACACATTTAGAGTAACTCAAAGCAAGTATATAGCCTAAATATAAATCCACATACTACTCTTAACTTGTAACATAATTAATTATCCGAACAATTGAAAATGGTATACAAGTAATTTGGTCCTTATAAGGATTTTTCAAGGACTAAGTTACAAGGACCAGGATAAGGACCGATCAGCAAGGACGAGGATAAGGGCGAGGCCCGAGTCCCCAAGGACGAGGATAAGGACGAGGACTGACTCCCAAAGACAAGGATTTCAAATTGGTCCTTAAGGAGTCCTTAGGACAAGGACCAGGACAAGGATTAACATCACTGTCTGGAATTGACCTTGACCGGTTGACCAGTGACCACGAAACTTTGGCTATAGCTATTTCAACGGTGAATTAAGCGCCTAGGAATAAAGAGCCTCTAGGGCCGTCCATAAATGACGTCACGCGATTTTGGCAGTGTTTTACCCTTCCCTTCGTCACACGTCGTCACAAAAGTCAGACCCTCAAATATGACGTCACAACGCCAGTGGCGTAACCACGCCCGGGCAATTACGGGCAATGCCCGGGTTACTTTGCTTTTCTGCCCAGGTTGAAAAAATTCCGGGTTGAAAAAAATTAAAAAGTATGCCTTTATTTTTGGTTTTGCTTAATTTTGCACTGCCATGCACGTCGTTGCAACTTGCAATACTATGTTAATAATTATAGTCACTACGGTCTCTTCGAAACGTGTTTCACAGGCATCAGCTAGAAGTGCAGTAATTACTACAGTCATTGTGTTTGGGTGGTCTATGCATCTACGTGACATATCGAATTTCAGTTACGGTGGTAATCGCCTGTCCGTATGGACGATTTATTCCCTCTGCATCTTCCTCTACTGAATTTGACTCTGGAACTGTATCTAAGGTGAAATTGGGGCGCACGACGTACGGGCGTCGCAGATGCTGAAGATTTATAGTTGGTGACTGATTGTTGTCTATTGTTAATGTTTCCCAAGTTAATTTTTAAAATAATTTTTGGTAGAGGTGGAGCCAGGTGGAGCCAGTGGCAGCTCCACCGGGGCCAGAGGGCCCGTGCCCCCTAATGAGAGCCCGGCCCCCAGTGGCCCCAGTTGGGACCCTATACTTAATGCTACATACATTAAACAACAAATGGTTGGCCCCCATGATTAGAAGTTGCCCCCAACGGCCCCCACTTGCCAAATCCTAGAGCCGCCACTGCGGTCATCTCCAACGTTTTTGAATGTTGACAAGCAAAAAAAGAAAACAAGAAAAGGTAATCGTACGTAAAAAAGTAGTTTGCGCGCGGCGCGGGACCCCTAAGATGCGCTGGGCCCCGGGCACTGTGCCCGAATTTTACATGTAAAGACGCCCCTGCGTTCCTCGATCGACTTACTAAAATGCCTAGCTTCACAGACGTTGTTGCTAACAGACAAACTTGAGACAACTCTTGTACTTGCTAAAATTGAACCAATTATGTGGGTGCAGAGGCGTCATTTGGGGGCTGGGGGCCGTGCCCCCAAGGAAATGAAAATATTAATTTATAATGTATTAATGTGCAACAAAAACAAAAACAGGGACGTCATTTGCGTTGGGGCAAAAATAAGGTCAGCAGCCCCTAAAGCTCTAAAGGAGTGCTTGATGTCGAGAGTAACCTGAAGTAACTAATCGTTAAAAAGGTAAAAGGGTTGACAAGCAAAAAGGTCGTCAACTTTTTGAAACTCGTCAAGTCGAAAAATTTTACAAAATTTCTCGCCCCAAGAAAAGTGTGAAATGACGCCACTGGTGGGGTGTCCAGCAGCTATTGGACTGGAAATTCCCTTAGCTCAAACCTGAGGTTGCCCTGACACCCCCGACACCCCAATGATCGCTTCCTATGCATTTGTTGCCCTACCGTTTATAAACGGAAATCGAAGTGAACCAGGAAATCATAGACTATTCCTGTTCAGAATCATTAAGTTAAGCCAGTGCCTTCAATTTCAAATTAGTATTTTGTGAATATTGACGAATATTCACTACAAAATTGACTAAGCTAGTTCCCCGTCAATACGTCGAGAAACAGATTATTGTTGATATTTTTCAACACATAAAATGGTGTGTAGTCTATTCACATACGCTTAACATTACAAACAACTTGGCCTGACATTTTATTTTAAATTTGATCAAAAATATATCAGAAAAATCAAAATTAATTTACTTTTCTACTTTTGTTCTGAATTAAAGAAATGGCGTTCTAGAATATTCTCTCGGATCAATTATCAGAAGGAAAAGATATTTCCAGAGAATAGCCAGAGGGCGCAATTGTATGCGATCAATAATATTATATACAGCGCTATTTTTCGAGAGCAGTTGAAAGTGGTTGCAAGCAGGCCAACAAAGTCATATCTTCTCTTAAAAATTTGCATTTATTTTAAGAGCAATAAGTTAATAACGATAATGTTATGGTTAAGGAAAGCATTTCCGTGTAAAATGCAATGACAATTTCTCAGTAGGCCTACCACGCTACCATCCTCCGAACTGCCATAAGGATGGGTTCATGGATGGTTGTATGCACGTATGTTAGAATGGATGGATGGATTACCAGTTTGACAGTGTTAAGGAAGGGAGAAGGGAATCAATGCATTGACGCTTATATATATATATATATATATATATATATATATATATATATATATATATATATATATATATATATATATATATATATATATATATATATATATATATATATATATATATGTTAGCCCTCAGTACTTCATTCCCGAAGGACTTATGAAAAAGTGTCCGGAGACATTAAGAAATTGTGTGGCTAACTCTCGTCCGGTTCGAGGTCTGGAAAAGTATATATATATATATATATATATATATATATATATATATATATATATATATGTGTGTGTGTGTGTGTGTGTGTGTGTGTGTGTGTCATGGGGAACAAGAATGGGAAAATAGACCTAAAACTAAAGAATGAGGAAGAAGAACAAGTACCAAACTCGTATAGGCCTACCTAGGATCAGTACTGATGAAGATGAAGATGGACTGAGCGAAGAAGAAGACATTATTAATGTCCTTATAGCTATTTCAAGAAAGACTAAGTGCATAAGAAAAAGCAGCTACTACTGTACTACTTCCCAAGGCGCTATATAAGTTTACGAGATTTTACTTTCTTGCTTACTTACTTAAGAAGAATATTGGGCTAACGAGTGCAGCATTTGAAAAACCCCAGAATAAATGGAAAGACAAAGAAACTTCCATTACAGTCTATTCAGTATCAAAAGGTCTTGACGAGCGGAAAAAGGTCGTTGTCTCAAATGCTTTAAACTCTACTCTCTGGTGCGTTTCCTCTGTATATTATACCACCCTTCTCTTCCCCCCCCTCCAACTACTCGCCGGGGAATTTAGACGGATCTCACGACCGGTCCCGATCCGAATAGAGGGAACCACCCTACTCCACCGTTCCCCCCGTGGCTACGCCAATGGATCGAAGAGGACGCGGCGTCAGTGTGTGCAAATGACGTCTTCTGCCAATCGGAGATTTCTACACGAAAATGTCGATGTGCTCCCTATTACGAAACTCTGGCTGCGCCAATTCAGAGCATGGGGGAGTGCGGGGCAAGATGCGCCACCGAAGCAAGTTACCCAGGGGCACAGCCGTAACTAGGGGCAGGGGCAAGCCGCCCCGGGCGCCGACCGGTAGGGGGGGGCGCATTTTGGATGGGGAAAAGTTTTAAAAAATAGCTGTGCCGAATAAAAAAAAGAAAAAAGGTCTTCTGTGACGTTGTGACGACTAAAAAAAGGTCATCACCGAAATCTAGGGGCGCAAAATAGAAATCTTGCCCCGGGCGCCGCAAACCCTAGCTAGTAGCTACGGCGCTGAAGAACAGACGCAACAGCCAATTGTCGCATCAGAATCAAAAGTGATTTCTTACAAACGACTAAAGACAACTGATGCAGAGTCTGATGATATTCAACAACAAAGTGTAGAAACAATGGATGAAGACCTGTCTCAGGTTACTAAATCACGAGACATGTCAATTGAACGGGCAATGAAGAACACTAAGGTTGATTTCAAGTGCAAAAGACAATCAGAAGGACAATCCCGAGACAAGTTGACTATGATTATGGCAAAGTGAATCTGCATTTTTATGACTCAGAAGACACTGGTTGTGCCATTGATATATAGTAAAGAAGTGCAGGGCGGACCTTAATAGTCGCCTTCATAATTATTATCATTATTCACCTCATGTCTGTTAGATATAGTAGATAGGGATTGGCTGTAATGATATTCGCTGATTTCTTATTGGATGTTATGATTGTTATCTCATAATAAAAGACTAGGTTCGCGGCAGCTGAGGGCTTTCCTCTGACTCGCTAGCGACATCAGACTTTGAGAATATTACACAGGGTCAGAGGATAGCACGGCGAACCGAGCAGTCAATTCCATCATCATAAGACTCGTGTGAGCTGGTTCCTAAGTAGTAGACAGGCCTAAACTCCCGTTTACTATAGATATATTTGAACAAATGTCTGATTTCAGCATCTTGGTTTCACTAATTGTAGAACAAAGTGAACTGTATACGAAACAAACAGGCAGTCTCTTCTGCAAAACAATTCAGCTAAGGTTGAAGCGACCAGAGCATTAGCTCATAGGCGGCGATCTGCTACAAAACTTGGGGTGTCCACTTTTAACGGCGCTCGGTGCCACTAAATTTTTAGAAGTCAGTAAGTGAGTTTTAATGCATTTTTGGACATAAATCACACCCTGTCATACAATGGACCAGATCAGAGGCGGAGCTAGGGCATCCGGCGCCCGGGGACAAAACATACTGATGGCGCCCCCTCAACTTGACGGAAATCCTAAGAAGCAAAAAACGGCGTCGTTCTGTCCATTTTGGCGCCCCTTCGTTCTTCATTCAACTTCGCGAATACCCTGACAAGCAAAAAACGGTCATCATCCGTAGCGGAACAATCTACCTTAAACCAATTTTGGCGCCCCTCCCACCTCGGCGCCCGCCGCCGGGGGACATCTGTGCACCATCCATGCACCCCCTGAGACGCTGGCGATCCTTCGATCGAGATACTAACCATCTCGATCACAAGATATTCGTCAGGACTTTCATTTTGTTGATGTCCTCGTTCTCACAGAGTAGCCTAAGCTTAGTGTGCACTGTGCAGTATGAAATGGCTGGAAGGTGATTTTAGAGACCTATTTCGAGCGCTGTAGATCGAAATTGAGTGGGCCAATATTGATTAGTCTTACCGATTTGATGCAGTTAAGATGGGACAAACAAAAATATGGTTTCTGTTGGAGAATTTCTTTAATTCGCTGAATTTTGTACATATCTATATACCAACTTTACAAATAGACCTTCTCTTGGCTTTGTGACATCGCGAATTAACTATGCAGGTCCACTCTCGTTAATCCGCCATAATTCGTTTTCTTAAACTTTGGCGGATTAACGAATATGGCGGATTGACGAAAACAGGTCTTTTGGTGAGACGGATTGTATATCAGCTTATCTGTACACTATCATGAAAAAAACAGTTATAGGCTACGCAAACAGTAAACACAACAATATACTGCGCTACAGTAAACGCTACTTGTAAAAGCATAGTTGCAGTTCTATGCAGTGTATGGTGTACTGTAGTTCTACTGTACATGGTGCTTTTGTTGTCTTTTTCAGATGCCCATCGTCTTTTGACAATCTGACTAGTCAGGCACGTAGACCCAGTGGCGGCTCCACCGGGGGCAGGGGCCCGTGCCCCTATTGAGTGCCTGGTCCCCAGTGGCCCCCAGTTGGGACCCTATATACTTAATGCTACATACATTAAACAACATTTGGTGCCCCCATGATTAGAAATTGCCACCCCAACGCCCCCACTTGCCAAATCCTAGAGCCGCCACTGCGTGGACCTGGATATTTCCGTATTTGTGTCAACATGTTATATCAACACGCAATGTCAATAATATTGTGAAACCACCTCCTCCATCAGTCAGAGCCATTTTCAGTTCTGTTTGCTCGAAGTAAACCATTTCAGTCGAATATGGTTTCTCACTTAAAGAAGTTTGCCATCATGAAAAAGCAGCAGTCTTATTGATAGCAGTCAACTGGATGCGCTTCAATTTCATTTAAGCCCGTATTTTCTTTGTTCGCATGAACAGTTTTGCTTTTGCTTTCCGCGGGAGGATTGTCGGAAACTTTCACAATCAGCCACAGGGCTTAATCAACACAACATTCTTTCGACAATATTCCGCTATGACAGTTTGTAGTGGCGAATAAATAAGTTACACTTTAGCATCTTGAAATAATAAAACTAATATAACAAGCGTTTGTTCTTAGATATTTCTGCCAAGCGTCGACAAATATGTGAAATGAAAACGAATTTGTACAATCACAGAATTTTAACTTTGATTTGTTTGGTCCTGACTTTCTGTGGTATGTAAACCTCAATATATTAGAGACTCAGTGACTGCCTGAATAATAATAATAATAATAATAATAATAATAATAATAATAATAATAATAATAATAATAATAATAATAATAATAATAATAAAGTGTTATTATTATTACACTCTTACAGCACTTGTTCTAATAGAACTATATAGAGATATAAATAGATGATACTGCAAATTCATCAGCAGGGAGCTGATCATTGCCAGAAATGTCCGAGTTGGAAGAAACAAAATAGCTTTTGGGAGAGTTGTATCTACCCCACCCCACTCCAACTAGCATGGTAGCATGGGAGTAACTGTCCAGCTGGTGTTGGAGAGAACTTCTTAATTTACAAATTGAGAAGCTGCCATTTTATTTCGTGAGAAATTCAGCCTACAACTTTGCTTGCCACTGTATGCTGGAAAAGTAAACTGAACGAACAAACGTATGAATATAGGCCTATGTTGGATAGAACTATCGCACTATTAAGACGGCTATAGTCAACTTTAACGCTATTAACTATCCAACCATCACTCGTCCTCTGCCCCAAGCCACCCTAAAAAACAATATATCTTAATGTTAATTCTAAACAGTTACTGTCGTCACCACCAAGCGATAGGCCTATACATGCAAAACCACACAATCAGAATATTAATACAATCGCACCATTACTGCGATTCCTTTGTAATAATCAGTCGCTGTTCAAACTTATATGAATATATATATATATATATATATATATATATATATATATATATATATATATATTATATATATCTTAGCCATACATCAAAGCTATCTTATAATAATATCATGACTTAAGTGTAGGCTACAATTATATATATATATATAATATATACTGTATATAATTATATATATATATATATAAATACAATTATATATAGACTACAATTATATATATAATATATAAAATATATCGAGCGTTGGGTGGGGGCGAAGGGCTGGAGATGAAGTGGAGGCGGAAGAAAGATTCCACCCTAATATTCAACCTATTTATAATTACTAACTTAACTGATTAATCTTACTTAAAACTTTCCATCATGACAAAGCCTAGACTCAGCTTCCCCATCTCTCACCCAAACCCTAACCACTATAAATGAATCAATGGTTTAATGACAACCCTTTTGCTGCAGGTAACGTATTGAATTCGTAACTTACCGTGGCCGTGTTTATTAGTTTTCCCAAGTGTTCAACATCAACACCAAAACCAAAAGACCCAATGTCATGTCATCAGAGAGCAGTTGAGAAGGGGACAGGGGCAAATCAGTGGTTTTCACACAGGCCTACTTAGCCTCCTACACCACTTAAAATCACATTATTATTATTATTATTACTTTATTATTATTATTATTATCATTATTATTATTATTATTATTATTATTATTATTATTATTATTATTATTATTATTATTATTATTATTATTATTATTATTAAATGCCCAGGGTCCGGCGATCTATAGGGGCCAGGTGTGTCGTAAAAGTTTGACACATGAAGCACTATATATATATATATATCATCACGAAGAAAGACTGACAAGCAAAAAAGGGTCATCGATCGTCAGTTTATTTCCACACTTAATCTAATTCAATTAGCATTTACGTTAATCTCTTCGTGGATGTCAACCAATCTCATTTTTCTTCTTAGAGAAGAAGAATTTACATCAAAACCAGTCTACCTAAGAAATCTGATAATCCAACAACATCATCGATCTACTCGACCTTCCTCTCCTTCGTCTCCTGAATCAATCATCTCTCAAAATTTGCAACCGTGCTTTTTCATATGCATCACCAGGACTATATGGGACTCAATTCTAGCATCCCTCCGCTGGTCAAATAATGGTCAAATAACTACATGCCTCCATGGTCAAATAGCAAATTCTGAGTCACAAGTTCCTTCACTTCTTGCAACATCTCTTCAAGTTTTTTTCTAAACTCGAATAATTTCTCTTCAAAAATCATTTCCTCCATAGCTATATTACGTCCCAGACACAATGACCCTTTGCATTAAATGACCCTGCATGAATGACCCCACCTTTGGCCATGGCTACTTCGTATTAGGATTAAGCGCCTAGTTATAAGAAGCTTCTTCGATGGTGCTTTTTAAAGCGCTATAGAAATTAACGAGATTTCACTTACTTATTTACTTCTACTTCCAATTACTGAAGTAAAGTCTGACAAGCAAAAAATGGTCATCACCGCTTAAATATAAACTTTCTAGTGGCGCGTGATTGCTCTGCCCAGGGGCTCGGAATTTCTTTCGACTGCCCTGCATTCCATAATAATAATAATACCATGCTTTTAAGGGTTTAGGAGGCTAAGTTAGCGCGTGTGAAAACCACTTTATATACGTAGCAGCGGTGGCCAAACTGCGGCTCGCGAACAGTTTCTAAAATGTTTTGATCAGATTAACAGATCAACAGAAGCATACGAATGATGAAAGTTGTGATTATGGCAGCAATAATCTTGCCTGTTTGCCAGAGATGGAACCGCCGGGTCACATTTTGAGACTCGGTGACCCAGTGACCCAAAATAGAGATGACTCAGTGACCCGATGACCTGGTCATTGGCTCCAATTGTCTGTACTAACTAATTTTGATCTGAGACAATGCTATAGGACTAATAGGCCTACCGTGTTCAATTTAAACGTTGTAAGGGTGCAATAGTTGACGATTGTCATCACACTATAGAATTTTTCATTACATTTTATAACATTCCTTAGAGTAATAATACCAATATCCTTCAGTGATAAAATCAATTACTTGTATCTGTGGACCTAACTAATATCAAGCGGACAGTCTCTTCAGCCTTTTAGGATTGATGAACCTGCATGCTTGGCATCTGAAGAGGCTTTTAATTAATACCGGGTCTATAACCCGGTTAATAAAGATGACCCTGTGACCCGCTGGAAAAAGGTGACCCGGATGACCCATTGACCCAGTGACCCGGTGACCCGGTTCCATGTCTGCTGTTTGCCAATTGTCTCATAGTTCCATAAAATAGAAGCAGAGATTTAATGAAATTTTGCAAAGAATTTGATCACACGACCTCGTTTTCGTGTCCGATTGTGACAATGCGGCTCCCAAGCTTTTGAAAATTGTCAGTTTCGACTTGCAATTTCTATGGGTTTAGCACCTGATAATATATATATATATATATATATATATATAGTGTTTATTCTAGGCCTTCTCTGAAGGATTCCCCCAACGTTTTTTAAAATTCTCCCAAAAAAAATTTATATGTTGGCTGGGGATGAAATTTCCTTCAAAAGTGTGGAGACTCAGACCTTGTCCCCCAAACATTTCAAAATCCCCCAATGTCAAGGTGACCAGAATAAGCACTTATATATATATATATATATATATATATATAATAACTCTAAGCATTTAGGAACTTAGTTTCTCTAGATAATTATCTGTTGAATCCATTTATGTGAATCCACTTAATAATTATTTATGCCGCGTCATGTCTAACACCATTGTCGTTATGCGGCGGTTGACGTCCAAGACTGAACCTTCGATCATATGAAGATATTTATTAATTTCGTTGTCCTTTTTAAGGTTCAACATTCGCACTGTTACACAATGTTGCCCTACGCAACGGTCAGCAGTTGAGACTGCAGTGTACAGCGGATGATTCAGCGTCTGTATTTCTATTTCTTGAGTGGGTTTACATCCGCGTCGATAGCGACAGGAAACAGCTGATCTACAGCGGATCGGGCAATCTCTCTCCTGAATTCAGTTCAAGAGCCGAAGTCATTCAGGCAAATGGGTCACATGCGCTGATCATTCATCATGTACGACTGGATGACGCTGGGACGTACGGATGCAAGACAAAGGGGATTTCAGGCATTATGCATAGAAGAGCGCAGGTCATAATAATGGGTGAGTGGCGCACTCGGTTACAAAATGGGGCTTCGGAAAGGTTTTAACCCAGGAGCCCTTCGGTTGCAGTTGCACCTGTCCTGCCTAAGGGGTCATCCACAAATGACGTGACGCACTTAGGGTGGGGTTTCAAAGATTTGTGACGACGGGGGTTTTCGGAAATGTGACGTCACATAATGCTAATTTTTTTAAAGTGGCGACCTCTTTTTTTGCTTGCCAAGATTTCTCGAAAGACGAGACGAGGGGGTCACAAAAGTCAGATCCCCTCAAATATGACGTAACAAGGCGTTACCCTTCGTCTCGTCTTTCGAAAAATCTTGACAGGCAAAAAAGGTCGCCACCTAAAAATTAGTATTATGTGACGTCACATTTCCGCAACCACCCCCGTCGTCACACGTCGTCACAAATGTTTGAACCCCCCGCCTAAGTGCGTTAAGTCATTTGTGGATGGCCCCTAACTGCTGATGTAACACCTCAATAATGCATAGCGTCTCTTATATGGGACGCACTTAAAAACATCCATTATTTGCAAAATATACAAGATTTTTCTAAACACTCTTTACATATCAGAATCATGTCATATTGTCAGTAATCCCTGAGAGTTTCCCCGGGTTTTGAAAAGTCATGCATTAATGGGTTAATTAATACTCGAAGGGCATACAAGTTCAATCACTATCTTGAGCCATACCATTTAATTGTTTGTGATGCTGTAAGCAATGATTTTAACATATCAATTAATGTTGTCTTGTATATAATTATACTTTCGTCTATTTCTCGCTTAGATGGAAGTCCTAAAATATACAAGACGAATTCTTCCCACATCTCCTGTGAAGTTCTTTTCAATGGACCGTGGGAACCTCAGCTGGTGCTGATTGGATCAGAATTCGGCGCAGTGCAAAGAGAACAACACTCATTCTTATTGTCAAATGACAGTCGCAAAATCATCGTCCATTTAAAAATCAGTTCAGTTGAGTTCAGCAAAGCGATTTACAGATGTCATCTGCGTTTTACAAGTCGGAACTTCTCACATCAACACATGGCTTCTAATGTTCCCACATATGAAGACTCCGTAACTTTGGAATCAAATGTATCTAACATCATCACCTGGGACCAACAGAACGTGACAGAAATGACAAGCGAAAATTCTAGTAAGACAAGATGGCAGCCTTCATTGGTTCAATATGATTTACTGTACAATAAGGCCAAATCGCTGTAGTAAATAAAGATGCACTTAATAGGCCACGCAAGCTCAATTCGTACTATCTTACCATCCTTATGCAGATGTTTGGTCGATGAAATAAAGTGATAAGCTTACTGTATATCGTCGTAAAATGCAGCAAATATTAAAAAGCGTGGACTCGGAAATGCCCGAAGTTCCATGACCTGTCGTAGTTTCAATCAATGGACTAGGAAGAGAGTAGGCGAGGCCTCTAGATAGATATAACAAATATCTGGCATAGAAAATTGTTTTTAAATCTTCGTAGGTGAATTGACTAACGCAGAAGCTTAAAACTGAACTGCTGTGAGAACATTTCTTGGCTGACACTTTTAGCGACAACATTTGGCGTAGAGGGTCTAATAATTAAAGACGCGTTAATCTCAACAACTGAGTTTTTACTGCGTCTAATCTACTCGAAAATATCATAGATGCATGTTTGTCTCAGTTCAGACGCTTAACCCCTTAACTGGAGATCCAGGACATATCCGTCCATTTTACATTGAATTACAGTTAAATACACGGTTAAGGGGTTAATCTAAAATTGAAGAATACAGGGTCCGGCTGGATTATTCTGGGGAAAGAGATTAGCGTTGTCAAATTTACTTAGGGCTGCAGCTAGACGCCAGAGGTTTTTGTACTATGCATTTTTCTACTATATACACGAAGCTTAGAATAGCAGGCGTGTGTGTTTATGTTAGACACCTGAACATGTTCAATGATTGATCACAGTAATGTTTCTTATCTTCTGTATTTCAGCCACTGCAATAAAAGTAACAGAAAGTGAGACGCAAGCATTGAAATCAACCAACTCTATCCTCGCTGTAAAGCTTGCGGTTCCTACAACTGCCGCCGCTGCGCTCTTAATAGTTGTTGTCATTTGGAAACTTTGTTCCAAGAGAAAACGGAAAGGTAAAGTTATCTATGAATATATGTAGATTTCACGATCATTATGTACATTTTAACTGAGTGACAATGTTGCTTGGTCGTTAGTTGAATTGTAATTGCATATGCATATATAGGCCATACTGTAGTTGCTGAAACATGAGTCGGTTGCACAAAGTTGGAGCAATGATATTAAGATGTACATTCAGTATTCGTATAAATAGACACTTTAGGTTTATTCTAAAACAAGATCAGTTGAAGAGACATGGAAAGTGCAGTAGAGCTGGGCTTGAAGACAATTAATTGCTGTTGTAATGACAGACTTGACAAACATAAATACATCCTGGATATCACTGTCATATTGTTCGAAACCCAAATGTCTTATACATAAAAGACATAATTTATTTCTTACTGTGACTCTAATGTTTATGCACCTCAATAAGTGAGTCAGAGATCTTTAAATTTGAGTATTGCATTGTCAGATTTCAATTAGGAATGCTATGAAGACGTTGTTGATGTCTGCATGTAGCCTACGTTGTGTGCTTTCAGCGGCCGATCGTATTTCTCGCCATCTGGTTATCGTTCAACGGCGTTCAGCCAGAAATAGAAAGGCTTTTGAGACGGTAGAATTGAGAACTCGATACGAATCATACGATGACTGGGAACGTGAAGTGTAAACTCCAGTCTTTGCATGTTTTGAGAACTCTTTGAGCACAAGGAATAAGTAGTGAATCCCTTCAAAGTGTATGTAATGCTATAGTGAGACCTAAACTTGTATATGCTTCTCCTGCTTGGAAAGGCTTCCTTAATGCTTATGTGATAAGCAAAGAATCAAAACATTCTTGCAATAATGTAAAAAAATAATCGTTGGTCTAATTCCATTCCGAACTTTGAAGACATGGCAAATCAACTAGACCACAATTTATTCAAGGCAATAGAAGAGAAGACAGACATCTGCACATCCTTCGGAATTCCTTACACCTAAAGCAACCTCTCAACAGAACTACATCCTTAGACCTCAAGAACACAACCTGGAAATTCCTCACCGGGATAATTAATTGATTGATTGATAAAAATTAAACACTTTATTATAAGAATATTTTATTCAGGACGTGGGCCTAAATGTAAAAAGAATTTCAAATTTCAACAACTTTGGATTTGTATTTGATACGTAAGGTATGTATTAGGTATTATCATAATCAGTATTATCATAATCATATCAATATCATCTTTGACCTCTTGTTTTACCAAGGTTACTTTAATAAAGCGAATTTACATTGTATTGTCTCTGGAAATTACGTTCAGACAAATGCTTCGTCCGGACAGCAACAGGACGCCGTCTCTACGGGAGACAACATTCAGTCTCGCGGAATCCTTCTTCCTATAATTCTATGGAAGAAAATATTGACCGAATAAAGAGAATGACAATTTCAGGGATAGGGTCAGGCAGACATTCGTATGAAAGTGTGACGCTAGAAAAGACGGAAGAAGGAAAGACATCTAGACCATGTCATTGGGTCGAGCTCTAAGGCGATGGAACATTATTAAACATTGAACACAACAGTGGTTCTCACACAGGGCAGTCCCTACTGAACCACTTTAACCCCTTAACCGTGTATTTAAGTGTAACTCAATGTAAAATGGACAGGTATATCCGGGATCCCCAGTTAAGGGGTTAAACCTTGTTATATTATATTAATACATTTAACGCCTAAAAATCATAGTAGAGAGCCAACATCATTATCATTATTATTGTTGTTATCAAGAGCAGGACTTTATTTATTTGGTATACGGACTTTTATCTTTGGACCATTCATTAGCAGGACTATTCATCTCCGACTATTCCTCTATAAACTAAAAAAGGATAGAATAGGAGGTCAGTAAGTCTTGCTATATTTGAAAGCAATTGCGCATTTGTCGCACAACTAACATTTAGGCCTACTAACTTCCTACTTCATATATTTTTATACTATACTTCTGTTATAAACATTGCTTATATAGTATATAAGTTAAATTAGTAATATTAAAAACAAATTTTACTTAATATTCTACTTCATATAGGCCTATTTTACTTTTGTTCTATAATCCATATTTCTGTTACAAATTTACTTATAGGCCTATAGTATGCAAGTTTATAAGTAAAGTAAAGTGTTTAGTTGATATTCCAACTCGTATATTTTTATACATGTATAATGCTTCATATATTTTACTTTTCGTATATTTAATAATTCGTCAGAGATGAATAGTCCGAAGATGAATAGTCCTGCTGATGAAAGTTCCGGCGATTAATAGTCCTTGCTAATCTAATCTAATCTAATCTAATCTAATCTAATCTAATCTAATCTAATCTAATCTAATCTAATCTAATTTTAAACTTCTATAGCGCCGCTTCATAATGCACAAGAGCATCAACCGATGGCACACCAAAATCCAAATCATTAAAGATCCAGGTCAAATCTTGCTATGAATAATCAGCGATGAAAAGTCCTGAGGTGAATAGTCCTGAAATGAAAAGTCCTAGAATCAATTTCTTTTACTCGTCTAAGGTCTTGATGATTTCAACTTAATGCGCTAACACTAATTACCACATTAAGCTTTGCAATGAAACTTCAAGAAGTTAGTCTACAGAGCAGTTCTGAAAGATGGTGGCGAGTCTGGCGACAGATAGAAAAAAATCGGAAATCAAGAAGAAGATATCAACACACTGGAATGATCAAGCAACGACAGCTTATCATGCATTATGCTATTGTGAGTAATAAAAGTGAGAACAAGTGAGCAAGAACTTTCATTGCATTGACGAGTCAATTTGCCGGAAAGATTTTCTTGGAGAAGACCGCTTTCTCAAGAATTCACCGACGGATGGCGGCATGGCAGCGAACCATCCTTCGAACCATCTGAGCGGATTTCCAAGACGACCAACATCTTCCGTTCCTAAATGAAATGTGATTTTGTCGACAGTGCATTTCACTTTGGCCTTCGCTAATCCACGGCGCTGTAGAAGTTGTTTCGAATAAATAAAATTATTGCAGTGTAATGTAATAGGGGACTTATATACTATATAGTGTCTCTTAGGTCTATATATTTATATTCAGAGAAAATGAATTGATACAAAAATGAGAGATTAATCTTCGCAATGAATTGAGTGCGAGAACAAGGATTGTGGCTCGAATACACGCAAATAACCCATGAAGGAGACACACATAGATAGATAGGTACTGTAGATGATGATGATGATGATAATGATGATGATGATGATGATAGATAGATAGATAGATAGATAGATAGATAGATAGATAGATAGATAGATAGATAGATAGATAGATAGATAGATAGATAGATAGATAGATAGATAGATAGATAGATAGATAGATAGATAGATAGATAGATAGATAGATAGATAGATAGATAGATAGATAGATAGATAGATAGATAGATAGATAGATAGATAGATAGATAGATAGATAGATAGATAGATAGATAGATAGATAGATAGATAGATAGATAGATAGATAGATAGATAGATAGATAGATAGATAGATAGGAGAGAGAGAGAGAGAGAGAGAGAGAGAAAGAGAGAGAAAGAAAGAAAGAGAGAGTTCAGTTACACTGAATGATAAACAGTTGTTGATAGAGGTGCGTGATATTACTGATATAGGAGCATGAACATCCACACGATCAGTAGAGCGGAGCAAGTTATGTGAAGTAGTCGAAAGCGGCGGTGAACAAGTTCAATAATAACGTAAGGCGGTGCCTGTGGTGTATGGTACAGACTATTTGACATAATGACGTTTTCTAATGTTTATTGTGTCGAATGGAGACTGAGCGTGAAAATATTTTTCCCAAAGTAACATTAAAGAGGTTCAAAAAAAGAACAACTGAGATTGATTAATAATCATCTGTTTCGTTATAATCGAAGCTAAATAATTTAAATTTGAGTCAATCATTAAAAGTTAAAATGCAAATCAAATATATGAAATCAAAAATAAAGTTAACGAAGATGAAGGCAAGGATAATCATTTAGAATGCCTTTTAAAAAGCTTATATCACATTTAACATGCAGATAATAGGAATCACAGATACAAATCTGGTTGTGCTCTAATCATGACGACCAGTGTTACATATTGAGCCACAGTCCGAATTAACAAATATCACAATCATTGCGTTTTCAAATGAGAAATATCACAGTTTTGGATCTGCAGGTAATTTTTAAGAAACAGAAAAGACGTACACTAAAAATTGATAATAACCCAGAACAAGACCAGTGATTGATCTGAGTTCAAAGATGACCTTAGGGAGTAGCGACTCTAAGTGACAAGTTCGTGAAATATACTTTCAAATGTTACCAGTGGCGTGTACTGGTCATCCAGTGGGCGTGCGAAATTTCTAGGGCTCTTACGGGTAAATGAACTTTGTGGGCCTCTAAAACGCGTATTTATTACTGTTTTAGTAACTTGGCACAATAGTCTGTCTAATGAAATGTATCAAAACTAGACAACAGCTTAATATTACTCAGTTTAATAATTTTAATTATTACTCATTTTAATTTTAATATTACTCATTTTCATTCAATTACTCATTTTCAGAAAAGATGCCTGATCATGAACAAGCGCGGTCAACAATCTTCAGGCCTATGAACAAGCGCGGTCAACAATCTTCAGGATTCCAGAAAGACACATGCGTCACTCTAGGAGACTTCTGCTAGAACATTGCAAAATTAACAACGGATTTGAAATTGGTAAGGAAATGTAAACTTATGCAGAACATAGGCTCCAACTTTCATTAAACATCCATAATATGAATAAAATAAATAATAATTGGTAGCCACTAAAATTTGTACATAATAAAACTTAACGGAAATACAAGAGGGACATTTTCTATATGATACAGGTATGTGTTTACTGTTTTCTAGTCTTCTATGTTCTTTGGGACCATCCATAAATGACGACACGCACTTAGGGGAGGGGTTCAAACAGTTGTGACGATGTGTGACGACGGGAGCGGGGTTCCAGAAAAGTGACGTCGCATAATACTAAATATTTTTTAATTTTTATTAATACCGCAGTGCTATGTTACCGCAAAATCGAACGTACTTTACGCTTATAAGTATTAGGGTGACCAGGTGTCCCGGATTGGCCGGGACAGTCCAGGAATGGAATAAAATGTCCCGCGTCCCGCGTCCCGGACAGGTCCTTTCCGGGATAATGAGACGTCCCGGAATGGATTTTTCCATAATTAAATACCTAGGCTTATATTTTTGCTATTTTATTTTACAACCAACAGAACTTAATATAAAAGTCAACAAATATACAGCGCCACTGCATCTTTAGTAAATTTGGCATGCAGGCGCTATATAAGTAAATTTATTTATGTAAATTCTATTCACTTGGTTGACAATTATTAAAATGCATATGTTAATTATTAATATTATTAACTTCAGTTAAATCAACTGTATTTTATAGCTACAATCAGTTTACAATCATATCTTTTACAATCAGATCTACTGTACAATCAGATTTTATTATCAGATCTACAATCGGTTTTATTAAAATATCAGCACAAATCGTTAACAGGAAGTAACAAAGAATATATGTTTTGACATTATTTTGCATTGCTTAGATCACGTACTTTGCGCTTCTGCATATAATTCAGTCATTGTGCTTGTCTAGTCTTGTCTTTTGGACAACTAGTTTTCTCATGTTTGTCATTTGTGGAGAGAACATGTTACGCCACTGCTTCGTGACCGTCTACACTGGCTGAAAGTTCCGGAACGGATACTATACAAACGCTGCTGGCTGACGTTTAGGGCCTTGCACGACCTGCCGTGCCCTGACTACTTAGCTAAGCTGGTGCATAGGGTAGGGTCGAGGACAGGTCAATCGAACCTTAGATCTGACCAAGGAATAAGACTCGTCGTGCCCCTCTAGCTAAGACCGCAAAGTTTGGGGACAAATTCCTCTCTAGGGGTAATCCCATAGCGTGGAATTCCCTCCCGTCAGAGCGGTTGGCGCAAAAACCAAGCGCAGAACGTCGGTAAATGCCTAAAATGACGACGAAACCGTGGCACGTACAAGCACGTGCAGGCTGCCACGTGGGCGCAAAAACCGGAAAACTGATCACCCTAATAAAAAAAGAATTTGGAAAAGTTTCTGAATATTGTTTCAACTATAATAAGTAGGATGAATATTTTCAAACGAAACATTAATTTTGACATTGGAAAGACGACAACATGACTGGGGGTTAACACGTTGTGACGTCATGTTTGAGGGGTCTGGCTTTTTGTGACGAGGGGGAGGGTGGGGTCAAAAAACTGCCAAAATCGCGTGACGTCATTTATGGATGGCCTCTTTACCATTTCCTTTAGCTAATTAATTTCTGTTTGATTTCAAGCTTCCTTTTTCTTCTTCTACTGATTCAATCTTATCTCTTCCGGTGTCTTTTCTTCTTCTTCTTCTTCTACTGATTCAATCTTTTCTCTTCCGGTGTCTTCTTCTTCTTCTGATTTAGAGCTTTTCTTTTCCGTTGTCTCCGTCTTCTCATCCGTTGGGTTCTTCTCCTTACATTTTTCTAGCATTTAAGAGCAACACATTTTCTCTGCAAATGTATAAATAATGTTCTTGGGACTGACAATTCTACCAAAAGTGGATTAACTCTTAGAGGGATTTTCATGAAAGAGTTGAGTTCAAACCTACGAAATTAGAAGGTAGGGTGACGCGTATTTGCATTTTCGCAGTTTTTATTATCTCAACGGCGCTCTTACATGCATTTTTTAGCTTGGACCATCAAGTAAAGACGCCATGCCTTTTAAAAAGCGCCGTACCCATAAACCAGGGCTTCCAAAACCACGGCCAGCAGGCAACTTATGACCCGTCAGCTCTCATAAATTGACACACGAAGCCTCCTCAATAGGCGATATATATTTTTAAAGAATAATTTAAAGATGTAATTACGTTCGAATAAATAAATAATAATAACTAAACGAAAGTAAGTCGCAATAATATGCGATCTATAATATTCTAGAGTTTAGATTATTTTATAAACATATTGGATTGCCTATGTATCAAAATCGATTTTTCTCAATCATGATCATCTATTCTACATTAGTGTCTAAATTTTAGAATTTTATAACATTGTGGTCCGCTTAAGTAATGAAACTAGTAGATTTGACCCTATACTTAAGATTAAGCGCACACGAATAAACAGCTACTACTGTACTACTTTCCGAAGGGCTACTGTATATAAATTCACGAGATTTTTTCTTTACTTACTTGAAAGTCTAGGAACCATTCCCACGAGTTATTCACAAGTTCGGTAATACTGGCCTTTAACGCTAGACGTGGTAGAGTACGTCTACACTCTACAGTTACATTCAATGTAAAGGTAATCCCGTACTCGAACGAGCGTAGGATCCGGCGCCGATCTCCGTGTACTAGGCAAGGAGCGACGCAGGTGGCTAATGCCAGTTTGCTATTGCTTTCTTTAGACCTGCGTTTTACCTTCGCAGATTAACGCTGCTACCAATTTATCGACGCCTAAGCGATGAACGGCTTGGTTGGCCGCTGGCACCACGACTACATGTAGATCCCAGGATGGTCACCCCTCCTAGTACTAACCGCGCTTAACGTTGCTTAACTTCGGTGTTCTGACGGGAACCGGTCGCACAACGCCAAGTAGACCGATCACAGTTGCATTGACGGTAGCTAAATCAGGCGCCTGCATTTGACTTACTTTGAAAATGACAGAGTAAGATAGCGCCGAAAACGGTGAATATTATGTTGAAGACAAGGATTGTTGCGGTAATTCCTAGAATTGTGTTTTCGTTCGTGCATCTTTCTGAGTCTTGTTTAACTGCCATTTCTCTGCCATTGCAGTCAACCGAACCTGAAAAGCACTATAACTTTATCTTCAGATTACAATGAATTTTAACACCAGCATTTACCACTATAGCGACAGCCACAGCTGACCCGCTGAGAACCATAACAGGGCTCTGGAAATGCCCCATCGCTCGACGAATCCATGTGCACCTGTTGCAGTTTTAGACGAATTGTGACAAATTCTCAATTTATCATTTCGCATTTTAAGGAGCGTTTAGATGTGCATTTTGATGATAGCAGTTGTTTTATCTAGACTTCTAGAATCTAGAGCTTCACGTTTTCTGCATGGCTTCTTATATGTTTCTCCCTGCCTTTGTGTTAAAAAAAATTCCCCAATTGTATCGGATATCTTTGGATCATCTCTAAAATAGCATTACAAAACTGTCGTTATATTACAATAAATTTTTACCAATAAGATATTATATGCACAGTTCCTTTTAAAGAAAAAGCTGCTGGAACTCACATTTATGTCCGACATGTTCTATATATTTACTTATATAGGCCTACTGCTATTACCATGGCTCGTTGTGGTTTATTAATCAAGTCGGTTAGAACTTGAAAATCCATAAGAATTATGCAATTAGGCCCTAATCTAATTAAACAACCTTAAACTTGAGAGAAAAAGGCTCCCAACAAGTCAAGGCAGAAAAACCAGAATACACAGATTAGCGTGTAATTGCCATTTAGTCCAGTTCCAATTAATCTAATCTAATCTTAAACTTCTATAGCGCCACTTTCATAATGCACAGGAGCATCAACCGATGGCACACCATTAAACCAATTAAACAAACTCAGACGAGACACGCGGGGCAGCAGCAGCCGACCGAGGTGTGCCTATCTACGACGGCGGACGAGGGGCCCCGTCGTTCCCAACGGCGTCGATCAAACCATGCAGCGCGGATCATCCTTGCGTTTAGTGCAAGGCCAGGTCTGCACTCCTGCGCAGGCCCTCCGAGAGGGGGGCAGGGGGGCAACTGCACAGGGGCCCGGGCCGATGATGAATATCTATAATTAACAATAAAATGAATAAAAACACTAAAAGAATGGTTAAAATGTCAGTTCAGCAGAGGGGTCCGGCGAGCACAAGGGCCCGGGACACAGTGCTAAATAAATGGCCGACAAGCAAAAAAAAGTCAAGAAAAAGGTCGTCAAGAAATTATTACTTCTCAAGAGCCCGTCGGCCATCCTGCGCAGGGGCCCGGAATTTCTCTCGGAGGGCCTGCTCCTGCGTCTCCCCCTCCTCTGAGCCAAGGGGACGAAGTGTTAACCGTCCTCTCATTAAACGCTTTTATCAGACATATTTAAGGTCTTATTTATGCTTTAAGGGTCATCGTCTTCACCAGGGTTTCAACTTCGAGGACATGGACAGCTGGCCTGGTTGAAATCCTATCTCTCTGAACGTCGCATGAATGCATCGCTTGGTTCTACCTATACTCCCGTGAAGTGCCAGTCGCATGTGGAGTCCCTCAGGGCTCGGTCCTTGGGCCGCTTCTGTATATACTTTATACTGCTTATGTTGCACGCCTGTTTGCGCCATATAATTTCAAAACACATATGTACGCTGATGACTTTCAGGCCTATTGACATTCCAGCCCCACTAATGCACTGCAGATCACTCGTGAATTTGTCGAAGCCTCTGACTTACTTCGTTCATGGATGCACTCAAATCGTCTTTTACTTAATCCAACTAAAACTCAGCTCCTCTGATTTGGTACTCGAGGTCAGCTCTCAAAACTTGATCATCTGTCTATGCAGTCTGCCTTCCCTGACCTCTCAATCTCCTCTTCTGTCCGTGATCTTGGTATAATTCTTGACTCTGAGTTAACCTTTATGGATCATATTAACTCAGTTTGTCGCAGTTGCTTCTATCATCTCCGCCAGCTTAGAGTGATTCGACGTACACTAGACATGCCATCTGCTTCTACTTTGATTCATGCATTTATTTGCTCAAGGCTTGACTACTGTGGTTCACTTTTTGCTGGTCTTCCATCGGTGCGACTTGATAAACTCCAGATGGTTCTTCGTTCGGCGGCCAGGGTGATTGCTGGTGTCACAAGACGTGATGATCGTGATCACATTAGTGAATATATGATGTCTGTTCTACACTGGCTGCCTTATCCTGCTCGAGTTGAGTTTCGTGTGTTGAGAGCGGTTGCACTCTCCCTTTATGGTGCCACTCCATCTTACCTTTCAGAGCTACTCCATCCTCTTAGCTCTATCCCTGGTCGGCCATGTCTTCGGTCCACAACCAATGGTCTTCTCAGTGTGCCCCAAGCACGAACCTCCATGTTCCCGAAGCGAGGTTTTGAATCAGTTGGCCCTATCCTTTGGAATGCTCTTGACGCCAGTATGCGTGGCTTAGCAACTCCTAATTCTATGGCCATTTTTTGAAACGACTTAAAACTTATCTGTTTGTCAATATGCAGTATTTGCAGCGGGAGCGCTTCTGAGTGATTCATCAGGAGAGGCGCTATACAAATATATTTTTTACATTGCATTGTGTGGTATCTCAAGAGCTAATGCATATGCAGTATTGGCTGAGTGTCTATGAAGCCTGGACAGTAAGCAAGGAATGGAGGTAAGGTGGTTGGTTTGACTGCTTAGTGATGATGAGTTAGCAAATAGAGTTAGGTTCAGATGAATTCAAGGTATTTCATTGATGCTATACCCCTGACTATGAGAAGAGCGTCTTTGAATTCTGTCGAAGAGTCCTTTTCATTGCATCGGAATGTTCCTGCATCCTCAGACATAACCTTGTTAATGATTAGATTGTAGGATCCAGTTTCAGCAGTAACGTCTACTTTGTAGCGCTTAAAACTATTGCTTACAAAACCCAATGAGTAGATGAATTCAAAATCCGAGCCATTTAGAGCCCTGCGTTTCCATTCAATCGTATCACTGCCTCTTCTATCTGTTGAGCAGTTGAATTGAATTGTTTCTCCAACAATTGCACACTGATTTTCGGGGCAAACAACAATCGTTGATTCATTCAAATCTACAGAGCAAAAGATTAAGGGTTCAGTCCAATTAATTATTGCATTATTATTATTATTATTATTATTATTATTATTATTATTATTATTATTATTATTATTATTATTATTATTATTATTATTATTATTAAATGGCTTCAGTAGCGCCATTTATTAATACACGGCATCAGTCTACGGTCGTTTCAAGCAGAATCATAATCGCCATTGTCAAAGTCAGTTTGATTTTCGGGTGCCAGGTATGACGGATACCGCGCACAACTGTAATAGAGGCAACAGAGACATGTACGTGTTGAGTCTTTGATCGAAATGTCACAAGAGACTCAGCGGAGAGGATTCATGCTGACGGTTAATTCCAATGCGCCCAGAGTTGTCCATGGGTTGGGTTAACCCATGGGTTGGGTTGGGTTGGGTTTGGGTCGAGATTTTTAAAAAATGGATGGGTTGGGTTGGGTTGGATTAGGTTTCGTGAATCTGCACCAGTTATTCTGTTAACCACGTTAAATATAGGTTTTCTGTTTTCTGCGTTGACAAAGTATTAGATTATTGTATTATGTCATTAAAATGGCGCCATATACATTATCTTACATTCCATCGTAGGCAGTGCATTCAGAAGTCTGTAGTAAACAGTGGACAATAGCTATTCAGATAGATCAAATCATGTGAACGGCTGTTGTTGACTTGTTTTAACGCATTCCTTGTATAAACAGACCACGGCCAGTTGACAATAGCAGGGCTGGATTAACCATTAAGCATACTAAGCACGTGCTTAGGGCTCCATGAGGAAAGAGGCACAACAGTTTTACCCGTTATGTTTCTCAGTCAAATATTTTGCGATCTAGTTTAGTAAATTTATTAATCAGTCGCTTTGTTCTGATCGAAATTCCATCAGAACAACTACTGTATGCAAAAGGCAGGTTGGATGCCTTATCTCTACTATATATAGATTTTCTTCATGATATTTATTTGTCCTTGCTTTCTTCCTTTTAGAGCTGTGTGTGTGTGTCTGTGTGTTTGTTCTCAGTAACTGTAATTGTGTTCCATCCAGTCTTATAACTGTGAATTATTCTTCTTGTCTGTAAAAACTGATCAAGCGAATCAGCAGCGTAGCCAAGAGGGAGGGGGTTACCTCTGGCTACCGACGAAAAATTTGTTAATGTGCTTCCATCTATTTAAACTTTCTGACGCGGTTTTGGGGGTCAAACCCCCCATGGCTGCCGACGCAACGTGCTTCTTTGACCAGTCTATGTTACGGCACTATGGAAATTGTTTCGAATACATACATACATACATTGAATTAAATGCATCACATCACGGCGACGCTGGCATTAATACAATCATTGTTTCACAATTATGAGAATGATGAATTTCCGGTGTGTTGCAATAACAACTCGAAATAAGCAAATAATTATTTATGTACTTGAATGTATGTATGTTTTTAAAATTGCGATTGTACTTTCACGTTTTTGTATTGTATGGATGGGTTGGGTTGGGTTTGGGTCAGCAAACATGAATTTTGTTTGGGTTAGGTTGGGTTGGAAATTTGTTGGGTTGGGTTGGGTTTGGGTTGAGAAAACCGACCCATGGACAACTCTGAATGCGCCTGTTTGTGAGGAGGTCACGAATACGACAGTGCGCAGATCTCCTTACAACATCAATGTGTTTGTCAAATGATAAACTGGAGTCAGAAGTCTTAGGCAATAGGCATAGGGCTATAGCACAATAGGAATGATTAGTCGGTCAATATATACCACTGTGATTAAAGTAGGGTATTATTATTATTATTATTATTATTATTATTATTACTATTATTATTAAGACAATTTTTATAGCGCTGTAACATGGTTAAGTACCAAAATCAAAAGCGCTTTGACAACGCTGACATGTCAATGGTGGACAGAAGATGGCGATGTTGAAGTCCGCTCGGATGAAGAAAAACAAAACTCGCGACCGAGAAGTCCGGTGCAGTCGTAAGAAGCGGTCTTTCACTGGAGAACTGCAACCCCCACGACACTGTCAGCGTAGAACGGAAGATGTTGTTGGTCAGCGAGATTGGTAGAAGAATTTCCCGCAAGGAGACCGACGGCGATGGGCGGACCCAAAGACGGACGCCCCAGTCAGTCAGAAGTATTCCCCGGCGGCGAAATCCAAGAGCGGTCTTCCGAGAGAAATGTTTCGTCGCCGATATCAGCGAATCCGACGAAGATTGACTCAACGAAGTCCGAAAAACATCCCTTCTCGGTCGCGCTGTACCACGCGGCAGCCATTAGCGGCTGATCTTGGCGAGCTTCATACGAACGACGACCGATTCGAAACGTTCAGAACGACGTTAAAAAGCGAAGAACTGCAGAAGACCCTCGAAAAACCGACGAGTCGATGCAAAAGTCCGCTCGTAGAACATCGGAAAAAACCAAAACGGCGACGAAATCCGAAGCGCACACAAACGTGCGCAGGGCGGCCATGACGGCGTCCACCGGAAGCCCATCATCACCATCATCATCATCTTCATCATCACCATCATCATCATCATCATCATCATCATCATCTTCATCATCATCATCATCATCATCATCATCATAGTTGCTTTTTGCCAGCTCATTGACGGCAATAGCTAGACATGAACTTCCTCTATTTATCTTTTTCCGTTATCAGTCTCTTTCCATCGATTACAATGACTGATAACACTATGTAACACGATTTTTGTTCCTGGCTTCTAAGTGTTATATTTCAGTTGCCTATGTATAAAGGATCTGCAAACATGGCTATATTCATCATTATATTTGCTTTCATGGGCACAGCTTACAAAAGTTGTTTATGTATACAATGGAAAAGGTGCATTTTTTCTTCTCGAGAATGAACATTATGTACTAATTGAAAATGAGCAACAACAGTAAAAATTACTTTAAAACATTCAGAAAGGAGTTGCTTTTCGAGATTTGTGTCTGTACTGTCAATGGCTTTCTCAATGAAGACTTCAGACATAGTCCCCCATCACGTGTTTGTTATACCGTCCCTGGTAACGACGGTCAAAGCCCAGCATATCCTGATGAAAGTGTTCATCTTGCTTATCTGGGTAGGCTCCCAAGTTTTCCTTGAATTTGTCAAGGTGGGCATGAAGAATATGTACTTTCAGGGACATTTTGCATCTAATTTTGGCATGGTTCTTTATGAGAGACTGGTTCAGTCTCTCATAGTTTTCAGCCTTGTGGTTGCCAAGAAAGCCATACAATACTGCAACGAAACTGTGTCAAGACCCTTTTCCCATGCTATTTAGCTTCTTGGCGAATACGTCATGCTATGTGATCTTCTTTATCTGTGGTCCGACGAAGATGCCAGCTGCGACTTTTGCCTCCGAAAGCTGTGGAAAAAGCTCTAGGAGGTATTTGAAAGCTACGAATTCCTTGTCTTGACAAATTACTTGATGTGGCCTAACTTGATGTATGAGCATCTTTCGACGGTCTATCAGCGGCTCCCACTTGATGCTGTTCTTACCTGTGGTGAACTTGGTCAGCTGTGGCCAATCCCTTCTACAATAGTGGGCCTCAGACCTCGGTGTCCCGGTTGTTCTAGAGGCAAAGAAAACCCAAAGAAATTTTGTGAAACCGCCTTGCAGACCCATCAGGAATGTCACCATTTTGACCATATTGAAGTCTCCAATGACTTAACAGCCATAGTTGTCATACTTCAAGGCACTCAGCAACATCTTGACACTGGTGTAGTCCTCTCTGAGGTGTAGGTGCACAAAGTGAGCCATGGGGAGAGACAAGTACTTGCTACCACTATAAAGTAGCATGGCTTTGAGGTTCTTGGATGAAATCTTTATGAATTGGCACCATCACTCAGGTTAAAGATGATTGCTATGGCCTCGAAAAGACCAGTGACATTGCTGTAGAAGCACAGCCCATCTAGCTGACTGAAGAATTTGGAAAAACTTTCATGACACTTTCTCTGTTCAGTCACCTGCACACTTTCATCCAACAAGTTCCAGTCCTTGAGTCTAGACATCAGAAGCTCAGCATTGCACTTGGTGAGACTAAGGTCTATGATCAGGTCGTTGAGATCTTTCTGATTGGGGAAGTACGGCTTTCTTATCAAAGCTGCATCTGTGCAATTGCATCCTGGATCTGCAATATCTTCCTCGCTGTCTGCCTTGACGCGCTCCCCTGAAGACAGTTGATCCCTCTCTGTAGGGATGGGAATGGGGAGCTCAGAGCCATAGGGTACCGGTGCGATGCAAACGTAGCAGAATGCATTTGCTGGCTGCAAGCAGCCTCTTGATGCCACCTAAATCAAATTTTTCTGGTCACTATTCGCTTACTCAGCAACAAGATACACTAGTACGTTGGCTTAAGAAATCTGCACTCTTAAAAGTCTATGGATGCAACTGAAAGCTCCCAAAGTGCAACAGGGTTCTAGAAGATTCCAGAAGGTTATAGAAAATTCTGTTCAGATCTAAAAACTTATGGACAGCTTGCAATATTCCAGAATAATAAGTATGTCTGCTCAACTTTGAATGTGAACCGAGAATGTGTTCTATAATACACGAATTTCAAAATATCATTGCCCTGACCCCAAAAGCAAATTCAGTTTGGAACAAAAACTGTTTTCTAGTTAGTTTAGGCATAAGGGACTAGGAAAACAAGCTATCAACCCAGGAACAAACAAAAATATTTTTGTTACGTAGTGTAATTGGTATATTTCTAAGTCTTCCTTGATGGTATCCATCCACTTTTCTGGGTCTACCTCTTCCTGTCTGGCCTTCTTTAGTTTATTATATTCATATCCTTGTTTCATGTCTTTTATACATAACTTCATATTCTCCGTGCATTGGTCAGGACTTCACAGTATATCGAGGTGACCGCAAAACCACATTAAATTGGATATCCGCTATCAGCAGTCTCCGCTGCGCTCGAAGATATGCCGCTGAATCATGAATGCTTGATTCCATCGTTGTCTTCTGGTACAATTGGTCAACGGAATCTTATTCCGTATTATTCGGCGCAATTCCAGGAGGTTTCCCTACCCAGGGCTTTCCCCATCCGCCACCCGGGGTACGCGCCTCTACGCCGTTGTACCAAGCGCGAGAAAAGTACGTATAGTTTGGCGAGATTCCTAAAATGATAAGCTAATAAGATTGATATCCCAGCTAAGTAATAACTGCCTAATAATTTCATAAAAAGCCAGGAAAGTCTAAGTATTATTTGATAGCCTGATAGGTGTCACTAGTCATTAGCGAGCAGGGAAGGACTCAGTAAAGTGAATTTAGCATGCCTTTCTCTAGGAGACCGATAATCACTTAGATAAAGGTCTCCGCAATAGTACGGGCTGGTGAGCCGAGGTTCAGCGTGTAGATGCGAAAGGTAAATGGTATCGGACTGCACCCAAAGAGAGGTAGCACCCGAAGGACCGGTGAGCTGAGGGTCAGCGTGTGTTTGGAGAGACGCATAAGGTACGTAAACGTTAGGGCACAAATGTGTATATAGAGTGAGTGCTAAGGTACATAAGTGTTAAGAGCACTAATGAAGCAGCATAACGAGGCTGTCAACAATACTCCCAGCAAAGTATTCTATAATTAGAGTTCTAATTAATTACCAACTGCGCAGAAGAGTATGCAGACTGCTGTTGTCCATGACGCAGATAATAGGACGCGATGACGAAGCATTTCTATCATTAGAACCAACATTCAATGCAAAATACGAACGATCTCTCTCCAAACTAAACTCAATGACAGCTTCACTTTATAATCTTTTAGCAAAAATTCTTTCTATTTTCTCTGCAATTCTCTTTTTTCTGCAAATCGAAGTGAAAACACTTGCTTAACTTTAAGGCAACGATAGTCTTTAGGCCTATGCCTCTCTTGACACCGATAATAGCCTAAGCAACTAGGCCCTACAGGCTACAGACCGGTATCAAACTTGAACTTTATATCAAAGCTTCTCGAACTAGACGAATGGACAGACACTTATGCACCAACGCTCTTTATGAACAATTTTTCAAATTTTTCAAATTTTTTTCTTTTCAATCTGCCTGCAGCAAGTTTCAGTCAACTGAAACTGCTCGACTCACTTTTCAAGCAAATATTGTAATTGTCATGGACATAGCCTCACAAAGGTAAGGTCGCCGCCCTGCTACTCCTCGATCTCTCGGCTGATTTCGACACCGTCGAACATACTACTTTATGTTCCTGCATCGTCTAGAGTATTATTTCGGCATTACCGAGGTAGTGCTAAACTGGTTTAATACTTTAAGTCCTAAGTCCATTACAGCGCTCAGTCAGTGTCTGGCTGTCCAGAGTTTATTCTAGGCCTTCTCTGAGGAGGGAATTCCCTCCCCCAAATTTTTATACTTTGGCTTAGGGTGAAATTTTAATTTCCCCAAAAAAATTTGACGACGGGGGGCTTTTTGGACTTGGAGAGGGAAAATTATAAGGATGACCTTTTTTGCTTGTCAGGTATTTCGAGAGGGAAAAAGAGAAGGATGTGTTTTTTTGCTGGTCAGATATTTTCGAGAGGGAGAAACAGAAGCATGGCCTTTTTTGCTTGTCAAAGAAGACAAACTTTGTCCCTCCCAAATATGTTAAACTACCTCCAATGTCTAGGTGGCTAGAGTAAACACTGTGGCTGTCTGTGCACGGCTTTCTTTCCGACTCGGCAAGCCTCAGATACGGTGTGCCCCAGGGCTCAGCCCTGGACCACCCACTCCTTTCTACTCTTCACATTGTACCTCTCGGCTTACTGCTTGCTCAACACAGTATTGAATACCACCTCTATGCAGATGATAGTCAAATGTTCGTCAATTTTGGTCAAACGTCAACTTCAAATTTCCTCTAATCAGTGTCTTGCGTGCTTCAATTCTGGATGTCTGACAATAAATAACTGTACTTTTTAATCCATCACAGACCAAATTTCTACTGTCGTGAAATCCATCACAACTCAAATTTTAGTTCTCCGTCTTCGTTTCCTTTGGGAAAATCAGACATTCAAACATCTTAGTCCAAGAGAAATCGGTAATTCTGCAGTTTCTGTCTCTCTCTCTTTTGGTCATTCATTCAGCATATTGAGGATCCAACACATGCGACAGGCGGGACGATGGAGGTAGGGCATAACCGATCGCGATTTCTGCGTCGACGACTTGAACATCGTACAAGTTCTAGGTCAATTCTCGGTAGATAATAATTGTGATAATATTGGTTTTCTTTCTCTTTTCAATATGTTTTCTGGAAATGCTTTCATTTTGCCTCTAAGCTTATGTTTTCTTTTCTCTCGTTGAACAGTGTGCTGTGCAAACATAACGCTTAACAAAACTCGGCAAACTAAGTTTAGCCAGGAGCAATATTATTCAATTATATTATTATTATTCTGATGCGGGGAGATAATAAGACTTTTCTGTAAACAGAGACTCTTCAGTATGAATACGATGAGCGTCGGTTGGTGTCGTCTTTTTGTTCTGCCTGCATTTAGTGTCATCTAATGTTTAAATGTTCTATGCCAAATGAAAGTATGGTTTCAAAGTGTCCTGCTCCTTTTTATTTCCTGCTGTTGGGACTTCTGGGTAAGTACGTGCTATCGCTTTATCAACAGCATGTCTCTGGTGCGCATTAATTGAGAAATGGTTGAAGCCATTGGTGCACGGGCGCCCACAGATGCGGGAAAGGAAGCAAGTGCTTCTTAAAAAACCCTAGGGGGGAGAAAATTCCCCCCTGCGTTTTTGTATCACATCACGTTAGAGTAGCATATTAAATCGATAGGCCCCTAAATGCCTGTGCAATTACTGGCTTTACTGCAGTGCAATTTTGTAATTTCATACAAGCTTACCGGTACTCAATTCAAGTTCAAGTTCATTAGGCCTATTATCAGACATTCATCAAATTTGATTATTATTGTCACTTTTACGTAGGGCCCTACAGTCATTCTAATGATGCATAGTGTATTCTTCCTGTGAAATATAAATAATTATATTTGTAAAAAACCAATAGACTCACATGAAGTTTACATTCCAGATTAGACTACTGCAACTCCCTCCACTATAGCCTTCCAGAGACCTCCATCAACAAACTAAAATCCATTCAAAACTGTGAAACGGTGCAATTAGATACTGTTAATAATTAATTTGCTTGTTTCAGTCAGCTGCCTTAAGTCTAGTTATCCCTTTTGCAGCTGTTGCAGCTTAATGCCTCTATAAAATAGATGTAAGTGTGGTTGCTGGAGATATCTAATTTTTGAACTAAGTACTAAAAGTAACAGTTATTTTATTTTTTGGATGTGTTCATATTGTCAATAGATAACACTGGTCAACAAGGTTTTTGTTTCCTGTGCAATTTCTGGTGTTCCAGGTAGATTTTGTCATGCTGATTACAGGACTAATTTTGAAATTTTCCTATCACGTAAGTTTTTTGAGAAAAAGCTGATTTTAAATTTTAAAATTATAAGAATTTTAAAATCGTGGTTTTCGAGAGTTATCTGAGTTATGGGTATTCAGGTTAGTCAAGAATCTTATGTGACCGCCATAACAGATGTAATATGCACTGCTGGCTCACTTAACTACATGGATTTTGAAAATTAGTATAATTAGGCATGTCCAGACATGCCCAGACGCGCCCAAACCTGTCTCCAAGACTACATGCCTAGCATGTATTGTTGCTATGGTTACGCAGTCCTATATAAATACCAAGCAGCACTAGGAAGCAGCTGCAGTCTTTCTATTTGATGAGATATAACTGTTTAGTTAAAGGCTGTGAATTGAATATATTAACTAATTTCATTAAAGCTCCTGAAATGTCGCGTCGATGTCGCAATAGCAGTGACACGTTCTGCTACATCTGTGGGTAGGTTACGTTGAAATCACAGAAGCAGAGTATGACAGCAATTATAAAGAAAGGATATGAGTTATACTTTGGATGCAAAATTGGCGACCAGGACAAAGTATGGGCACCTCATATATGTTGCTCATCTTGTGCTACCAGTCTGCGAGCTTGGCTTGCAGGTAAGCGTCCATCCATGCCATTCGCCATACCAATGATATGGAGGGAGCAGAATAATCATGTAACGGATTGCTATTTCTGCATGACGAATGTTACAGGATTTTCTTCAAAGAATAGGAAGTCTATTGAGTATCCTAATCTTGCCTCGGCAATGAGACTAGTTCCACACGACGAGAGTCTTCCTGTTCCAAACCCCCCACCCGAGTTTTGAACACTGGAGGACGAGGACGAGCATGCAGAGACAGATGAAATGCTGCAGATAGTTGATGATTCAGCTACGGAATACCCAGAGTTTGAGCCATCGACATCCAGCAATCCTCATTTGATTTCTCAGGCAGAGCTCAATGATCTGGTCAGAGACTTAGATTTGTCAAAAAATCAAGCAGAATTGCTTGGATCTAGGTTGCAAGGATGGAATCTGCTCTCTCCAGGTACAAAAATTTCAGTATTTCGTAAACGGCATGAAGACTTGACTCGATTCTTCAAAAAAATCGACAGTCTTACTTTTTGCATTGACATTGATGGATTGCTTTCTGCTTTCGGCTGTAAGAACAATCCATCCGAATGGCGACTTTTTGTTGACTCTTCGCTGTTAAGTTTAAAGGCTGTTTTGCTGCACAATGGCAATTCATACCCTTCAGTACCCATTGGACATGCTGCTTACATGAAGGAAACATATGAGAACATATTGAAACACAGAATACTCGAGATACAACTGGAATATATGTGGAGATCTGAAAGTTGTTGCAATTCTACTCGGTCTGCAGCTAGGCTACACCAAGTACTGCTGCTTTCTTTGCGAGTGGAACAGCCGAGCTAGAGATTCACGTTATGTGAAAAAGGTCTGGCCACCTCGCAGGGACTTGGTTCCAGGACAGAAGAACGTTAAACATGATCCTCTCGTTGATCTGAAGAACATTTATCTCCCACCTTTGCACATCAAACTTGGGTTAATGAAAACTTTGTCAAAGCAATGAACAAAGAAAGTGAAGCCTTTACATACTTACGACAGAGGTTTCCACGCACCAGTGATGCTAAAATAAAAAGAAGGCGTTTTTGTTGGCCCACAGATTCGAGAGATGCTCAAGGACAGTCACTTTGAGGGCCTTCTGCAGGGTGCCGAGCATGTTGCCTGGACAGCCTTCAGGGATGTTGTTGCTAACTTTCTGGGCAACTACAAGGCGCCAAACTATGTTGAACAAGTTGGAAATCTGTTACAAGCTTACAAGGCAATGAAATGCAACATGTCACTGAAGATACACTTCCTTCATTCTCACTTGGACTTCTTCCCGGACAATCTCGGCGCCGTCAGTGATGAACATGGTGAAAGATTTCACAAAGACATTGCCAGCATCGAGAAACGCTACCAGGGAAAGTGGAGTCCGTCTATGCTCGGAGACTACTGTTGGTCACTGATACGTGAAGCACAGGACAGTGACTACAAACGAAAATCGACAGCAAAACATTTCTAATTTTCTCATGTCTTGTCATTATTGCCTAGATCCTTCTGTAAGATTATGTTGCAGAAGACGTTACAATACTAAATGCTAAATTGTCGATTTCTTAAAAACCTTACGTGATACAGAAATTCTAATTACATATTTGTGTTCAGCAAGTCAAAATCTATTAGTTTCACCAAAATTTGTAGAGGAAACAAAAACTTGCATAAAATTTGTTGACCAGTGTTATAATTTGCAGGTAATTTTGAATAGTTTGCCAGCGCAATTACTGCGATATCTCTCTTTAGTTTCAACTTACATTTAATAGTGCTTTGTGGCTGCTGGAATTTTCCAGAAATTAAGAATTAGAAGTTACTAGTATGAGACCTTTCTTGGTGCACCAAAGTGTGCGATTTAATGTCCAAAACGCACTAAAACTCACTACGAGCATCTATTGATTTCAAATATTTTCCTTGGTTATACTCCGTTATACCCCGGACCCCTCCGGGGTTATACCCCGGACCTCTCCGGGGTTATACTCCGGACCCCAGGCTTTTTCCATGAATTTGCGGAGGGGGGTTGTCAATGTTCAGTGTCGAGTGTTATACGGCTAGCTTTTCGTATAATAATAATAATAATAATAATAATAATAATAATAATAATAATGTGATGTAGACAAATCTCTGCCGGACCCCATTTAGGGGTAGGAGAGGGAAGGGAGGACAGGGAAGGGGTAAGCTGCTTCCAGCAGCCAGGGGGATGGGCGCCTCTGCATTGGTGTAGCTACGAGGGAGGCCCGGGACCAGTCCCCTAATCAGGCTGAGATCAGTCGTGGGATTTGCAAAAATCGGTTGATAATTTTTGGGGGAGATGGTGGGTCGGTGATTGGCAGCAGAATCGAAATACGTACAGGGTGTCTATGAAAAAACCCTCCAGCAGGAAAACTATGATTTCTTAAACGTTCCTAAATATATTTCTGTAAAAATTTTCATACCTCTACAGCACATTTCCCCACCTTTCTGCCTATTTTCATCTCATTTGCATGTAAAGTAGCCATTTTGTGAGATATCAAAGTCAAAATTCGATTTTTACGAATCAACAGACAAAATTTTATTGATTGTCTAGAAATTTCAACTTAAACCACAATTGTTCAAGATGGTTATCGGACATAATTGCAAACTCTAACCCTAACCCTAACCTTTATTGCAAAAATTGTTCAATTATTTGGTATCCAAAGCCAAGCTCCCGCAATGTCTGAATTCGCATCTTATCTTCATTCGATATTTTACCCAATTTGAAAGTTTAAATCAAACTTTTATTGTTATGTCGAATTCTGTGAATTTAAATACATTTTTACAAATTTGCATTCGATTTAAACTTTACTACTACTACTGCAACAACAACAACAACAACTGCTACTAATACCACCAAAATTGACATGAAGCCAAATTTATGTGAAGCTATAGATATTTAGGCCTGTCATGCTGCGACTGAGTAGTAAAAATCGAAGTTTGGCTTTGATATCCCACAAAATGGTCATCTTACATGCAAATGAGATGAAGATTGGCAGGAAGGTGGGAAAATATGTGCTGTACACGTGTGGAAATTGTTATAGAAATATATTTATGAACCTTTAAGAAATCAAAGTTTTTTCTGCTGGGGGTTTTTTTCGTAGACACCCTGTAGTTTTTGTTGCAGATGTCGGCCGGCCACTCAGTAATAAATCATTGTTAAAGTCTTTAAAGCGTGCACCAGAGTTAACCGTCTAACTCTAATACTGTTCAGAAGGTAAACACCTAAGAGAACTAAATATAGGCTAATGTGTCTGTCTTGCGGCCTTATGGGCTTCTGTGAGGGCTGACATTAATAGGGAACTTCGTGCGCAAACATTTAGAAAAATAATATACAGTTGCCGAGTTGGGGCGTATCCTAATGGAGCTGATAACATTTGTCACAATGCTCATCTTATCTTGAAATCTCTAAGTAATTCTTCATTTAATTAAACTCTCCAAAATTTTGCCAAATTACCGTCTTTGTTTCTGTCTAGATCTGAGAAAGCGAGCTTCAGTTTGCGTTCGTGTTCCTCCATGTATTCCAAAAATTCTGTAAAACTTAATTCGGCGCTCGCATCTTTGTCCGCCTTACTAACCAAATCCTAAAACAATATTAAATGAAAAATTATACAAAATTATATTAAATAAAAGATTACTGGTATATAACCGCCAACAACCCATTATCTGCAAATGCATCACAACTCATCACAGAAGACAAATTCTGCTGCAATTGTTTGTTGTGGATGGAACATTTTCAAATTTATATGGATCGGAAACCTGAATACTGAAAAAATAAAACAAAAAAAGTTTAATAGTTGCAGAGATGAGCTGTCTAAGAAAAATAATGGGAATATTAAAGCAAATATCAAAAATTGTGAAATGAAGACACTAGACAACAGACAGGAGATACAGAAACAATTATCGATAAAGTACGCAAAAGGAGATTAAATTGGTTTGGACAGGTTAATAAAATGGATAACAACAGATGGACCTACAAAGCACTCAGGTCAGGTCAGGTCTTCGTCCTCCAGCTGTGTCCAGCTATTGACTCTCCATGATATCTCTCCCAATTTCTCTGTCCTTTGCTATTTCTTCCAAAGTCATTCGGTGTCTTCTGTCAGTTTTTCCATTGAGGTTCAGCCCTGCCATGTGCAGATCCTCTTCCAAACCATCCACCCATCGTCTTCTAGGTCTTCCTTTAGATCTTCTCCCCTCTGGTTTGTAGTTGAAAATTCGTTTTGGGTTTCTTATTTCATCCATTCTGAGTACGTGTCCAGTCCATTTCATTCTTCTCATTCTGATTACTTCCATGATGTTCGGTTGCAGTGTTCTCTCTCTAACTTCTTCATTTGTTATATGTTCTTTGTATCCAATCCTTAGTATTCTTCTAAACCATTTATTTTCTGTTGCTATCAGTTTTTTCTCCAATTCTTTTTTTATGGTCCAAGATTCACATCCATAAATTAGTATTGGTATTACACAAGTGTTGAGAATTCTTAGTTTTCTTTTCATCCCAATGTCATGTCTTTTGAAAATATTGGTATGTAGCCTGTTGAATGTGGATCCTGCCAATGCTATTCTTCGTTTAATCTCCAAGTCCGATCCTCCTTTTGCTTCCAACTCACTTCCCAAGTAAACGAAATTCTTCACTATTTCAATTTCTTTTCCGTTGTGTGATACTATTGGCCATTCTTCAACTGGTTTTGTAATTGGCATAATTTTTGTTTTATTAGTTATTTATTATTTATAATGGACACTTAAGCAGGGTGCGATTTGTGATTGGAGCAGTGGGGGGATATTTAGGAGGAAAAAGAGTTTGGGGGATGTAGGTGCTTGTGATATGTAGCAGTGGGGGTATATAGTGGTGAAGGGATGTAGCAGTAGGGGGATGCAGTTGGGCAGTGAGGGGGAATCTTCCCTTCCCTCCTACAAATCGCGCCCGGCACTTAAGTGTTGAGTTAAAACCAGATTATCAGAAGAATGTGTGACTACTAATCATTTAATAGTATATTGTTGGGCTGTAGTGTCTTATTCAGAGTAAAACTGTAACCTGGACAGCGGACAATGGCCCAAGCACCCTTCCAATAATTTTGAATCCATCTGAGAGTATTTCCTCGTATTCCACGGGACTTTAGTTTAGCGTCTTGTGTGTGTCGCTTTATCAAAAACTTTGGCCAAATATAAATATGTTATGTCTACTGCCTTGCCCGCGTCTAGCTAATAAAAACAGGCTCTCTTTCAGGATGTTTTCCATAGCTCTGTACATGAACTTGCGCGACGCGTCGCCGAGTTGACCGGCGCCGAGTTGGCCGGTGCCAAGTTTTCCGTTCGCCGAGTTGTCCTGTCGCCGATTTGACCGTCGCCGAGTTGGACGGTGCCGAGTTGACCTGTTCCGAGTTGATTATCTCTAGCGTATTTGATGGACTGTTTTTCACTTATCATCAACCCTGACGCAGTGTTTAATCTAGACTCATGGACTCCGGGGGGAACTGAAAAAGCCGTGGGGGGATTGACAAAAGCTGGGGAAAATTCTACTAGGAGCTGCTGTTAGTTGATGTAGTATACCAAAATTTCCGGGGGGAATTTGAAATTTCCGGGAGGAAGGGCAATTTTCTCCCCGGAAACGGCCTAGATTAAACACCGCCCTGACGTACTGTATGAGGGCAATGCAACGACTGATCACTGATAATTATGTGAGTAAACTTATAAAGACATACGCTACACTACTTTATCAAATATTTTAACATTAGAAAAATTACGTTTCAGTTTCTTGTATCTCGGCGCTGGAAAACGTTGCGCTTAGAAAAGGCCAGAAGTTGACTCAGCAGTGTCAGCTAAATCTGTCATCAAGGTTCCACAGTTGGCATTTCTTCGAAGTGAACAACACTACAGAATACACTCTTGTTAATTCAGATAGTGTAATATTGGATCCACAGAACAAGACAAAAGCCTCAGTTGAATTCTTGAATTTCTGCACAGTATTAACGATCGACTCTGTTCAATTGAGCGACGCCGGAGTTTATGGCTGCAGGATTATCACTGAAAACAACTTCATAGAACAGAGAGCTGAAGTGATTGTATTCGGTGAGGTTCTATTATCACAATTAGCTCTTAACCCTTCAAAAATGATGGGGAAATTGGCTATTTCCAACCCCGATTTATTGCAAAGGTTCCTATTATGACATAAACAATATTTTAAATCTGATGATGTAAAGTGATTACATGATTATTATTCTAAAACTTTATATGGACCCACCGGGTGGTCTTGTCCCATCACAGGAGCTGCACCCCAGAACGGACTCTACGACTCCGGTTTGGGCCCAAAATGGGCTTGGTCTCCACGGTGAATTGGCCCCAGTGGGCCTACGGCCCCTTTAGGACCACGGCTCCAAAGGGGCTTGGTCTTCCACGGTTGGCTGGGACTTGGCCCCCTGATTCACTTGCCTGTCGGAAAGCTCTTGAACGCTTAACTTGGTGTGCTGCTTGTGCACACCGAACAACAGCCTTCTCCAATGTCTCATTTGCTTGTCGAAAAGATGTTGAACGCCGAACTTACTGTGCTGCGTCTGCGCGCCGAATAACAGTTTCATGCCTACATTTGTATTGTATGTACGTAACAATCACGCCGCTTCATGAAGCTCCGTCCACTAACATAGCGTGACGCTGTTCACATCTAATAATTAGGACGCTTCGTCAAGCTCCGCCCATTATAACTTTTGGTTGCCTATGGCAATTACTATAGCAGCGCATCGCCCATGCAAGCGAACACGAAGATGGACTCTCCCGAGAGAGTCCAAGCGCGTCTTACGAAAGTGAGTGGGATGCATGACGCACAAACATAGGGAATTATTATATTAGATAACAGAGTTTGGAGTGGTTCAGTAGGATCTGCCCAGTATGAGAATCACTATGTTCCTCACATCCATTCATTCATATTATGGTCTAACTGTGTGATCTCATTCTTTGCCATCTTGTCCTCTATAGTAGGTTTACTCGTGTATTCATTTTCTTTGTGCTCTTGTATTTGCTTCTACAAAAGCACCAAAACCTTGCAGTGTACAATGTCATGCATGCCTCATTATGTCACTGCATAACTGCCACAATACTTTGGAATTCGAGTTACTTCGACCTTCAGTAATTGGTCGGACAGCTGAAACCCAAGGAAAAATGATAATAGTTTGATAATCAGGCTGTCATATTCGATCTATGATAACCGGCGACTGGAGATATCTTACGGTCTGGACGGCCTTCCGCTTCTGCCACTACCAACTGCGGAGAGTGTGGTCAATTCGACGGTACCTGCCAGTGAGCGCGGCTATCAAGCTAGTGCGTGCCCTGGTACTGACACGGATTGATTACTGTAACGGTGTGCTTCTTGGACTTCCGGATACTAGACTGAACCGCCTACAATCAGTGCTGAGCCAGGCTGCACGAGTGATCTTCGGCTGTCGCTGGGGTGACCACGTCACTCCTCTCCTTAGAGATCGACTCCACTGGCTCCATGTTCCACAGCGCATTATCTACAAGTGCTGTTGACTTACGTATCGGGCTTTATACGATCCACTCTGTGCCGATTATCTAGCGGTGCTTGTACGAAGATCGACTGTTATCGAGAGGAGATCGGTTCTCAGGTTCAGTCGGAGAGTCCAGTTGTTGGTCCCTTCCTCGTCCAAGACCCGTAAGTTTGGGGATGGATCATTCGCGCGGAGGAATCCCGCCCTGTGGAACTCTCTTCCAGACAATGTGACTGGAGCAGTCTCAGCTGGACTTTTCATTAGAAATTTGAAGACACATTTATTTAATATTGGATATGAACTGTGTGTTAAGCGCTCTTGTTGTAGGCCTTAGCCTTGTCTACTACGCTATATAAATTGTCAATAAATAAATAAGTATCATCGTGGCTTTCAGTCTGCATGCATGCTTTTAAACGATTCAGAATTTTTGTTACAGCTAGAATCTTATGAAAAGAAAATTTTGTTGAATGGCCACATATCTGAATAAATAGAATAAATAACTAAGGCTTGATGCGTTTAAAATTTGCATCAATTGTTTCTAGATGACAGTCCTCGAATCTCACGAAAAAATTCATCTGACCTATCATGTGAAATAATTTACAATGGAAATTCAGAACCTGTATTGGAACTTATTCGAGTAGACACTGGGACACATGTAACATCAGAAAAGGGCCGTTCTTCCAGAATATTGTTTGGATACAAATTAATTGCAGTTTCAACTCTTGACAACCTCTTGTACTCAAGCACATCCGTCTGTGTATGCCAAGTATACTTTAAAAAAATGCATAGCTTCAAAAAAAGTCTACAAGTTGTAGACAACATTCCAATCTATTATGACAATGTAACTTGCGAACATGGCTCCTTAACCAAATCGTCTATAACCAGTTCGCCTGCAGCCAGTTTGCCTATGACCAGTTCTTATAGTCTTCAACTGGATCAATCTTACCTCACGACAGAAAGAAGTGGTAAATAAAATTTGCAAAAATATGCATTGATACTAAGATATTTCAGTTCTACTAACGAAAAATTATCCTAAAACTTCTTGCAATTTATTCAAATAAATGAAATGATTATCAAAATGAAATGTCCGTTAAAGACAATTCATTTTCTGCGCATATAAACTTCTACTATGCAGTAGATACACAGGGCTACAATAGAAATAGATGGCACATTCCATGGCTAGCCAAACAGCTAAACGGTTAGAACGTGATCCAAAATCCATTTGATTAATATCTAAACAGCGATAATCTTGTTGAAGTAGGAAAACCAGACAAATACAGTCGAGGTAATGTTGGAAAAGGAAAAGTTGTGATATGATATAGAGAAAATTGGAACATAGAAGTCAAAAGGTTGAAGTAATTATATCTTGATATACATGTATTTCAGATGGTGATGATGAAGATACGGCGGTCAGAATTGGAGTTGGTGGAATTGTTTCTATCTCCATCTCATTTGTCATTTTCGTGCAAATCACTGTTTTTGTGGCGTTGGCGTTTCGAAAAAAGAAGAGTGAAGGTATTGGTTCGGCAAAGAAATGGTTGTTTAGACAATTAATTTACTGAATAACTGATTATAATATATTTATTGCCAATTGCTTATAATTGTGTGTAGCACTTCATCATCATCATCATCATCATCATCATCGGCAAGCTCACTAAACATTTCCAAGAATCTCTGTTTTGAGTCGTTTTCCAGGCAGTGAAAAGTCCAACGTTACACGGAGCCAAGTCAGATCGAATTGTTCTGGTCCAGGTAGTTCTTGGGCGACCAACTGGTCTTTTCCACGATTTTGGGAGCCTTTAATGACTTCCTGTAGGGCTCTCGCATGGCACTTACAGTACTGTAGGTACATTATAGGAATATAGGTCTTGGTGAAATGATTTAAGATTATATTGTTCTTCTTTTTGTGTCTTCCCCTATCATATATCAGAGGCTTGATAGTCATATATCTCCAATTCTCTCTAACTTCTGTCGCTCTTTTTAGAGTGCCATAGCTCATTTTTTTGTATTATTTCCAATGTCCATGTTGCTGCTATTGTATTGCTTTTTCTATAGACTCTGTCGTTTGTTATCTTGTCCATCCAGCTGATTCTCAGAATCCTTCTGTAACGCCATAACTCAAGGCCGTAATCTCTTTTATTAATTTTTGTACATGTTCAGCAATAGAAAACGCTATTTTTGAATCTTATTCTCAGATTACGACCTACGCGGCATTCAAGACACCGATATGGCGAACTCTAGTCAGAGCACCTCGAATGAAAGAGCTCAAGAGGAAGAAGTGATAGTCATGAGACCAGGATACGAAGAAATGATCGCCCGCCAGAACATTAATCAGACTCCAGCACAGACCACCTACCTGAGACTGACTGATGCACAGGGACAATCAGTCGGCGGTACTTCATCTGAGGGTCAATCACTAAGGCGTCCTCCTTACATCAATGTCGATGTTCACGACGAAACTAGGATCAGACAGCGGGCAAATGAAATGGATTCAGATGATATTGGATCTCTGGAACCCGTTTATGCCGAAGTATCAAAGCACGATTCAGACGGACAGGAAGACATCGAGGCAGAGCATCAGACAAGACGTCCGGCTTATACGAATGTCGTTGTTGACCGAAGTAACGTTACCTTCAACTCAGCTTCATCGAATGATAATTATATGACAGCACAGTCTTACGAAAACGTTGAACTGGAAAACGAAGAACACGATGAAAGAAAAGAGAAGGATATGCAACTGGGTAATATGGCTAACGTCAAAATAAATACTACAAAGCAATCCTACGAAAACACAGAAATAGGAATAGAAGACAACTCAACAGAAGAATTGAATGAAGACGAAAACAGCAAAGATAAAATAAAAGAAATGAACATGACACAGCCACAGTCATACGAAAACGTAACACTAGGAGACGATACGATGTAAAAGAATCATAGAGAACGACAGGCAGACACCACTCTAATGAATTCTTGACATTAGACATTAGATTAAGCTATCCACCTGTTACCACTGCATAACAGTGAGCAGATGCCAATGGCATCGTGAATACATAATTATTCTTATTGATAGTCAACGTAATATATGAATGTTTCCTTCCGCCAAAAGAAGATGGCATGAAAATAAACACCTAAAAACAAAAATCATGGTAATAACAAAAAGCAAAAATCCATCTAGATTCACCATAACGGCTGATGGAACAGAACTGGAACAGGTTACACAATTCTGTTACCTTGGGAGCCTAGTAACAGAAAAGATTCCAGATGCCAGGAGGAGATAAAGAGAAGAATAGCGATGGGAAAGCAAACCTTTTTGGACAGAGGAGAACTGATAAGAGGAGGGCTAAATAGAGAACTAAAGAAGAGACTGATAAAAACGTTGATATGGAGTGTCACTTTATTTGCCTCAGAAACCTGGACTCTCCAGAAGAAGGACATACAAAAGCTGGAAGCATTCGAAATGTGGGTATGGAGAAGAATGGAAAACATCAAGTGAACGGACAAGAAAACAAACGATGAAGTACTACAGATGGTGGAACGAACGAAGATCGATAATTAATCAGTACCATCAAAAAAGACAGAGGAACTGGATTGGGCATGTACTAAGAGGAGAATCATTACTCAGAACAGTAATTGAGGGAAGTATATCAGGAAGAAAGACAAAAGGAAGACCAAGGAGGATGCTATTGGACTGGATGATGAAAACAGACACACAGCGTCACAAGACCTATGCAGAAACCACAGAAGAAGCAAGACGCAGAGAGGAATGGAAACAATGGAGCCTTGAACCTGTCCCAGGACAGAGAACATGATGATGATGATGATGATGATGATGATGATGATGATGATGATGATGATGATGATTATTATTATTATTATTATTATTATTATTATTATTATTTCCGCCGTTGTTCCAAAATATTTGTCGATGATGCTTTAGGGATGGGCCTAGGTCCCCAAATATTTGATGAAATTGAAGTGAGGATTTCGGGCATACATAGACGGACGGACAGCCATACCAGCAGGCTCCATAGGATATTGCGTAGTAGTTGCTTGAGTTCAGATGAAAACACGCCAGAACTAAATCAGACGATTTCTAGGACATTGCGTCACACAAATAAACAGCAGTTTATTTGGCACTGAACTAGATCGAAGACAAAGCTATTGACTTTTGGTATGGAATGATACACACCCACTCTCCATCGCTCGTCTTGTTTTTGCTTGACAGTATTTAGAATGCACTTATAAGGTAATGCAATGTGCTTATAAGGCAATGCATAGTCTCTTGACTTACAGTTTATTTACAACTGTTCTTCAGTTACAGTTGGTGTTAAGTATAGATGTCATTATTGTTGAGATACTGTCCAGGTGTTATTGTCGACTAGAGCTACTGTATTTCATAACAATAATTTATGAGCGCATATCCAAACTCCGCAGTTGTCATCCTACGCTGTATGCTTAAATGTATGCTTGAAAGACAGTGCTAACATTCGTCTAGCTATCGAACAGATATGCGATAAATACTAGGGAACTGTGACGTTGCGGCAGTTGCAGTTGTAATTACAGTTGCAGTTGTTGTTGTTGTTGTTGTTGTTGCGCTGGGCCAACTTCGCAGCCAACCGAAAAGGAAGCGTCCTAAGCAGATTTCGCTCAATAAAATATTTCAAATCGAATTGACGACTTCGCCAAGCTGACGATCAACTCAACTCAACTCAATTCAACTCAATAACATCATCTAACCATAGTGGTGTCACGACAATTCGTCTACAGACTTTTCGTCTACCGATAGTAGGTCTACTACTATATCTGGGCTGGGGTTAGGGTTAGGGTGGGTTTAGGTGGGGTTAGTGTTAGGGTTTTTGTTTGGGTTAGGGTTAGAGTTAGGGGTTGGGTTATTGTTAGGGTTAGGTTAGGGTATAGTAGTAGACCTATTGTCGGTAGACCAAAAGTCTGTAGCCGAACAATAATTATTGTCGTATAGACGAATTGTCTGTCGACGAATTGTCGCGGAACCAACCGTAGTGCAGCACCGCTACAATTCGATGAAACTTTAAATTTCCTGTTATTTCTGGTGCTAGGAACCTAGAAGCTGAATAGATTCATGAGACTCTTATAGTATCAAGAAAGTAACTTATCGGAGGACTGCTAGCGATCAGGACACCAAGACACATTGCGATCATAAGATGATAAGACACCCTTTAGATGCTACAGGCAGGGAAACTGTAAACGCTTAAAGATTTTGTTCTTTAACCTACATACATTTTCTGGGTTCACACGAATTATACACTGTACGCCATTCAGAACTAAAAGTATATTCTTAAAATACGGTAGCGTACATGAGAGGACGGGATTAAATCCTGGGAAGGCGATTCATGCGGCGCAAGACCGGGAAAGTTGGAAAAGGATCGTTCAACATGCTTCTTTCAAAAGGATCGTTCAACATGGTCTCGACGGTTCCTGAGGGGACTTTGAGGTGATGATGATGATGATTATGACATTATTTGCTTAGCCCTATGCAAAGCATTGCTATTCTTGCCTGAATGCAAACGATGCGGAAGGCATAAATGCGAAGGAAAACGTGACTGACCATCAAGTTATTACGACAAGCAATCATAATTAACCTTACTGCGAATATAAAAGGCGATTATGATGCATTTAGAGCAAGGGTGTCAAAACCTTGACCCGCGGGCTGACTTTATTTGACCCGCGAAAATATTTAGGTTTTAAAAATTTGTCCTAAAAGTTTATGCGTGAAATTGGTTTTATGTAAAATCTTGTTTGGCTTGAGAAATTGGTCTGATGTAGAATCTTTTTGAGTTTTAAAAATTGCTTTGATGTAGAATCGTAGCTCAAATGTTTTCCTGGCGTGACAAATGAAAGAGCATACATATTTTTTGGTTTTGAGTTTCATTGGCGATGTTGGCTGAACCAGTATATAGACACGCTACATCAACAGCGGGAGATTACTACCGTTATATACTCGCCTAGCATACTTGCGTTCATTAGTAAAACCCTCAGCAAACTTGCGAGTAGCTTTGGCTGCAGATTTAAACCCAAACAATAATATACTAGTGAAAAAATAAACAATGTCACGTCTCATCAGCATGCACAATTGCACATCTACATCGACCGTCATCTATAACTTTATACTGTATGTTTTCAATTTGATCTTCAGTTCTTCGCCATTAACAGAGTTTGAAATTTAACTGTTTCTGTTAGACATGGCTAGAATACGGTTTGTCATAGTTATAACAATAGGTTGTAATCAATGTAAATAATGTATTGATTGAATGGCCTTTCATGTTTTCGTCACTTTACTTTAGATTTTAAGATGGCTTAGATTTTGGAATATAATATTGACAAGCATTTTTGCATTTGGCCCGCGAGGACATGGGAGACACGTCATTTGGCCCGCCTCCTAAAAAGTATTGACAACCTTGATTTAAAGGATTTCATAATCACCGATTCACTTGAGCCTGGTTATTACGTGTATTATTAATTATCGCTCGCTACACAAAATAACTCAAAGACGCATCATCGTGAAGTGGATTACTTAAATTCAACAATTTCAACTCTTATAATTTGTTGATCTAAGTCAGGGGTGTCGAGACGTTTTGGGCGAAGGGCTAAATGGCATGTCTGCCATGTCCTCGCGGACCAAATGCATAAATTCTTGGCAATGTCATTCTAAAATCTAAACTTTCTAAAAAATCTAAAACAAAAACCTGAAAGGCCATTTAATTGATTACAACCTATTGTGGTAACTATGGCAACCCGTATTCTAGTTTGGTCTAATAGAAATAGTTGAACTTCAGAATGTTTTAACGGTGAAGATCAAATTGAAAACAAACAAAGTGAGATGACAGTCGGAGTGGATGTGGAAGCTGAGAAGTTGCATTGTTTATTTTTTCGCTAGTTTAGCAACATCTGACTTTAATTCCGCAGCCAAAGCTACTCTCAAATGTGCCTGTAAATTTCCTTTGGACAGACGTCATCTCAGTTTTGCCTTTAGTGGTGTCATTTTGGAAAAGCTTTGCTCACATGAGCAAGTGCTGGCAAAGAGAGATAACACGATTGCTGCTTATTTTCTTAATTAGAGAAATGCTTATATTAGAAGTTGCTCGTAGAAATCTTTTAAAGCATATAGCAAACAATTATAAAACGTAAATAATTTCGCGGGCCAACTAAGATCAGCTCGCGGGCCAAATCTGGCCCGCGGGCCAAGGTTTTGACGCCCCTGAATTCTAAGAGATGATGAAAAATCACATGGTTAGACTGGATGCGTTTCGTTATAATCTGGCTTTGTTGAATGGCTGCTACATCTATGTATGCCTCTTTTGTATGAATTTGAAAAGTATAATATAGTCTATATCCAGTGTTGGGTAAGTTACTTTTTATTTGTAACTAGATACAGTTACAAGTTACTAAGTAAAAAAGTAACTAGATACAGTTACAAGATACTTTTTTAAAAAAGTAACTAGTTACAGTTACAGTTACTTGAGGAGTAACTAGTTAAAGTTACAGTTACTTGTAGTTAAAAATACATTACAATATAGTACCAGTTGTCGAATAACAGTTCTTATACGTACAGTTTCATTTCGTTAGTTTTGTTGTTCAACATTAGTAATAAAGCACATGTGAGTAGTTTAACTAAGCAAACAGTTGATAGTAATCAAATACAGAAACCATAAATAATGTAAGTACAAAACTTTTATGACACGAATATTAGGTTTTTAGCCAGCAAGAAAATTAGCAAGCTAATATAATTCAATACTTTAAAAGGTACAATCAGGAACTGCAAACACCGAGAATGCATTGGACCGAAATGTTTCTTCCGTTTTCCCCAATCGTTTAAAAATATTCTCTCAAAAACTTGTTCCAATAAAGTCAGACATTTCTCAGCAATAACTGCAAGCACACACGTGCCAATAGCTAAGCAAAGAAAGAACTGACCGCGAAATGATTCTTAGAAAGAAACATAGATATACGCTATTCCTCGGACATGCGGTCCCCAATGCACATTATAATTATTTAGAATCTATGTTATCGTTATCGTCTTGGCGCGCTGCTACTTGCTTCTATTACATTCTAAATTCTATTGCAAATAAAAAGTAACTTGCAAAGTAACTATAAAATATCCGTTACAGTTCCTCAAAAAGGTAACTAGTTACAGTTACTAGTTACATCAAAAAATGTATCTAGTTACAGTTACAGTTACTGATTTGGTAACTAAGTTACAGTAACTTAGTTACAGTAACTCGTTACTACCCAACACTGTCTATATCCATAATTAACTCCGCCGGTGACAAGCCGGATGAGAGGAAAGCGGAACCCATTGTCTTTTGACGGAAGCGTCCTTATATAGACACATGATCATGTATCCGAGATTCCATTTTAGTTTTAAGATTTCAATTGACACTCAAAGTAGTGCCTTAGATATTGAATTTGCTATTTTCTGTAGAGCACTAATTACAATTTATGCATATAGTGAGAAACAGTGATAACCAAAGTCAACAATATAACAAATTATAATAGATATAAATATAATTATTAACGCAAGTAAAGGATACAAATACATCAATTCATTATAACCATAATAATGTATCGCATGATAATTATTATGCACTATAGTAATTCTTTGGAACTAAAATCAAAGGCAAACAATATAAGTCAATGCAGTTTGTTTTAATCTGCAGGAATAGATGAACAATTGTGAAGATGTTAGTTATTCAAATTAAGTCTAAATCAATGCAGTTTGGTTACATAAAAACTCAATATGAAAGACCTCGATCAACAGCGCATGGTCCGTCCGCCACATGAGCGTAGCAGTTGACTGCTCGCCGATATAGGTCTATTCTGCATGTGGGCTGATTATAAAAGGTAATATTGTCCTCCTCTGCTTCGATGCTGTAAAGAATTGGCAGAGGCTAGATCGGTGCTTCATATGGCTGTCACCATTAGGGAATGACCGGATGTGTATTTTCCATCGGAACACCGGATCCGCTTATTTTTGGTCATTATTTGCCGAGTCCGGATCCGAAACGAATATTACCGCACTGGATTAGAATGACTGCGAGTTTTGAGTTTGCAGGTAGATTACCAGGGGTTGAAAGTAAATTGGATAATCAGTTCCTCAGAACTAAAAAGAGACTCATTAGGGGCTGTCCATTAATTATGTCAACAAAGCAGAGGGGAGGGGTTAGAAAAATTTGACAGTTGTTGACAGGGGAGAGGGGGGTCAAGAGAAGTTGACGTCAACAATTTCATTTTTTACTACAAATTATAAAAATAGGAAATTTTTCATGAAAAACTATTTATTACAACGGAAAAAAGGTCATCATCACTACATTATGACACTTGGCGAACAAAAGAATGAGGGAAAGATAATCACCGCAAAAATAACCTTCTAAAATTTATAAGGGACCCGTCACTGATCTCAGGGGGAGGACAAAATTTTTTGACAAAATTATATGGGGACACTGAAAGTTGACAGTTGTTGACAAGAGGGGAGGGGTCAAATATTACCCAAAAGTTATTGGCGTAATTAATGGACAGCCCCTTAAGCAATCACACACCCCACAAGCATAAAGTATCTAGATAAGTTTTAAATCACTATTTCGATTTCAGAATGACAGTTCAACGAAATTTTTACAATTAAATCGTTCAACAAATAAATTAAAGACCAAAACAAAGATTTAAAATCGGGTTCGGCAATTTCGTGACATTAGTATTTGGCGAATCCGGATATTGCCGAATACCACACTATCCGACTGGAGCGAATGTCCGAAGCGGTTACAGGTCACCCATTAATTCTATGTGCTCAGGAGGGTCATCAGGCTGGTTCTGGTTGTTGATTTGTCCCCCTTCGTTCTGGCCTTCGAATAAAAAAGTGTTTAAAAGCAAATGCCATTTGTGGTTCACGTACAAACAAAGTGAACATTTCTAGTTTAAAGCCTAAATTGCCAAGTTACAGGAATTTATCATGCTGACTAAATACGAGATAATAGCACATACAATGCAATTGGATTATTGACTTTGCAGTTTCCTACAGAAAGTAAATTGAATTTGCATGTGGCTAAAACAATAATTATCATTTGGTAATTTTACTGCTTATAGGCCGCTTCAGCTGATATCATGATTTTAAATTCACCTGATTGTGCCAGTTGAATGTTTAGCGCCTGTCCATGTAGGCCTACTTAGTGACACTGTGCAGTAGATTTTCATTAGAAATCAGTTTGTCGCAGTTTTTCTTTCAAATGCCAGAAATAAGATCACGTTATTATACCATTCTGACAACGCAGCCGAATAAAAACAGAATAAGACCCTAACATATCTGCGTCTTTATCTACTTGATTGTATGAAAGATATTTTCATTTTTCTTACTGCGTTGGCGCTTGATGATGCAGACGATGCCGACGACGGCGGCGACGGCGACGACGACGATGGGAACCACTATGGCTGCGATTACAGGACCATCTAATGTTGCAGGACCAGTCATTGGTGCTACGGTTGATTCACCTGAAGCTAAATAGGAAACCAAAATCTAAAACAGAAATAACTGATCAATACACTAAAAACACGAGTTACAAGATAATGGCATATTAGGTGACTGCACTCGACGCCTATTCTCATAGGGCTGCCGGAAATATTTCGACGGAATGCGGACATTTTTCAGAAAATATGCGCCAAAGAAATTCGACCGTCGTAGACTTAAGCCGAATGTTACACCCATTCATTTAGCCTCGACTGTGACTTGGTTGTGTATTCTTCCCTAGGTAGACCTAGACATTATTATTATTATTATTATTATTATTATTATTATTATTATTATTATTATTATTATCCAGGACAATTTATATAGCGCTGTACGCATGGTTTAAAATCCAAAATCAAAAGCGCTTTGACACCGCTGACATGTCAATGAAGGTCAGAAGGTGGCGATGTTAAAATCCACTGTGATGATGGAAAGAACTTTGCTGCCGTGAAGAAGTCCGGTGCAAAGTCCTTTAGAAGCGGTCCTTCAAGGAAAACTGTAGCCCCATTGACATGCCAACGAGTAGCGGAAGATGATGTTGAAAGTCAGCGAGTTGGTAGTAGGAGTTTCTCCGTGCGGATATAACCACCGGAAAAGTTCCTGGAGAAGCGGTCTTCCGCAAGAAGATAGTTCCGTCGTCGAAATCGGCAAATCGGACGAAGATGGCAAATCCAGCGAAGTCCAGAAACGACAGCCAATCGCAAATCCGCCGAATTTTCACGCAGCAGCCGATGCGGCTGACTTTGGCGCACACCCGACGGACGGCGACTGACTTGAACTTCCAGGACGACGTGGAAAGGTAGAGGACGGCACGAGACACGTCGGAACCGAAGAGCAGAACGCCGTCCTCGCGAAGATGAATGCTCGAGCGAAGTCCGGCACGACCGTCGATCATCGCATGGCGCTATAACAATAGCCAACATGGCGACGTCCTGCATAAAGCGGCGAAGACCGACTCGAGGCTTCCGAAACGACGCGAAACAGTAGAGGACAGCCAAAACTCCTCAGAAAACCGACGGACTCGAAGAAATCCTCATCTCCGGCGCAAGATTCACGCACGGAGCGTCAGAAATTGCGTCGAACGACGACGAAACGTGTCATCAGTGTTGCCAGTGAACATTTTGAAAAAACCAGATCGTGCCTTTTACAAAAACCAGAAAAAACCAGGTTCGCAAAAAGGTCGAAAAAGATGATAAAATTCATAAAATTTTGGACAAATCTGAAAATTCTTGGGAAAATTTCGTAGTACGACGTCTCCAAAAGGTCTTGACAAGCAAAAAAGGTCGTCTCGTCATCTTCAAGCAAGGTAAAGAGGTAAACTTTAAGCTATTTTCGCAGATTAAAAAAAACAGATTCCGCCAAAAAATACCAAATAACCAGACGAGGCCCAAAAAACCAGATTGGGTAGAAAAAAACCCACACTGGCAACCTTGCGTGTCATGCACAAACGCATGCAAGGCAGCCATAGATAGGCCCATAGAATGCCTGACCCGCGACAGTGTCTACGTTTCAAAATGTGTTGCTAACTTGCTACATGTCTATGCGTGAATTGATTTGATGTAGAATCTTTTTCGTTTGAAAAATTGGTTTGATGTAGAATCGAAGATCCTGTGTTTTGCTGTTCTATTTTGACCAGCACTCACTTTATGTGAGCAAGAGTTTTCCAAAACCACTCTACTAAAGGCAAAACTGAGATGACGTCTGTCCAAAGGAAATTTACAGGCACATTTGAGAGTGGCTTTGGCTGCGGAATTAAAGTCAGATGTTGCCAGTGGCGTAACGTGGGGGGGGGGGGCGGGGGGCACTTTTTGACAGCCCCCCGGGCCCCGGGCGAGGGGGGCCCCCGAAGAGAGGTCTAAGCTAGGGTTAGGTTAGGGTTAACCCTAACTTAACCCTAGCAATGATGTGCCGACAACCTTTTTCTTAACCCTAGAAATGATGTGCCGACAACCTTTTCTTTCTCGTCAGGATGAAAAAGGAGGCGATAACGTTTTTTTGTGCTCGTCAGCTCGAAACTTGGGGCCCATGGCAAAGATGCCCCCCGGGCCCCCAAAAGTCACGCTACGCCACTGGATGTTGCTAAACTAGCGAAAAAATAAACAACGCCATGTCTTCTCAGCTTCCATGTCTACATCGACTGTCATCTAACTTTATTTGCTTTCAATTTGATATTCACCGTTCAAAGATTTTTAAAGTTAACTCTTTTTATTAGACCAAACTAGATTACGGTTTGTCATAGTTACTGTACCACAATAGGTTGTAATCGATGTAACGATTGAATGGCCTTTCAGGTTTTCGTAATTTTACTTTAGATTTTTAGAAAGTTTAGATTTTGGAATAATATAGACAAGCATTTTTGCATTTGGCCCACGAGGACATGGGAGACACGTTATTTGGCCGCTCGCCCAACAAGTCTTGACACCTTTGATATAATACTTTGACGCAATATTGGAAAGATTGAACCTAAATACGGATTGGGATGATAACTCGAAGACCGGAGAAATCGGAAGGAGATCACGACAAGGCTGCCCACTATCACCGCTGCTATTCAACATCTACATTGAGGAACTAATAAGAGAGGCATTAGATAGGAAGAAAGAGCGGGAATAAACATTGGAGGAAAATTGATACAAGCCATACGTTTTGCAGACGATCAAGCGATGCTAGCAAGAAGTAAAAGAGAACTGCAAAGAAGAATGGAGAAAGCTAAATACAACACCAAGAGAATATGGCATGAAAATAAACAGCCTAAAAGCAAGCACAAATCAAGGTAATAACAAAAAGTAAAAATCCACCTAGATTCACCATAACGGTTGATGGAACAGAACTGGAACATGTGACACAATTCGGCTACCTTCATCATCACCATCATCATAATTACTCTCTGCCAACTCATTAGTGGCAATAGCTAGTCAGAAACATTTCCAGGCCTTTTTGTCAAATGTTAATTTTCCTCCTTCTGCAATTGTCAGTTGTCTTTCTTTAAAATCTTCTTTTATGTTGTCTATCCATTTTTTTCTGGGCCTGCCTCTTCCTTTTTTTACCTTTCTTGTATGTGTAGAATGCTTTTTTGGGAAGTCTCGAGTCTTCCATCCTGTTTACATGTCCATACCATGTAAGCCTCTTTTTTCTGAGTTTGTCCATGATGGTATTCTTTAATCCAATCCGCTGCCGTATAGGCCTATCTTCATTTCTAAGTTTTTGAAGTCTGTTAACTACCTCCAAGATTTCTTCTTAGGCAGCTCATTTCAGGCAACGAGTTGTCTTTTTTCATCTTCTCTTTTTATGACCCAGGTTTCAGATCCATACAGTATTTGTGGAATGACAATGGTGTTGTAGATTTGGACTTTGGTGCTTATTTTAATTTCTTTAGAGTTCCAGATGCGTTTCAGTCTTCCCGTTGTTTGTAATTTTTTGCTACTTTCTGTTTGATGTCTTCTTGGTGGCTTCCATTGCTTGTTATTTGTCCTCCTACATACGTAAAGCTTTTGACCTGTTCAATTTCTGTACTTTCTAGAGTTAATTGCATCTTCTTTTCTCCTGTTTTGCTGACCACCATGGTTTTAGTTTTTGCTGCGTTTATCGTAAGGCCGAATCTTTGGCTCGTGATAGTGACTTTGTCAGTTTTTGTAGATCTTTCCTGGATTCTGCAAGCAACGTGACATCATCTGCAAACTTTAAATTAGAAATATTTTCTCCATAAAACTTTACACCAATGTTTAAGTCTTTGGTTGCTATTTTGTATATGGCCTCAAGAATTATGATAAACAGCATTGGCGAAAGAATACATCCCTGTCTTGTTCCTACTTTTGTCTTTAACCATTCTGTTAGTTCATGTTCCACCCTCACTGCGTTTTCTGCTTTTCTATACACTGTTCGTATTAGGTTTATTAATTTTTCTTCAATTCCGAAATTTCTCATTGCTTGCCACAGTCCATCGTGCCACACTGAATCAAAAGCTTGCTACCTGGGGAACCCAATAATAGAAAACTCCAGATGCAAGGAGGACATAAAGAGAAGAATAGCGATGGGAAAACAAGCCTTTTGGACAGAAGATAACTGGTAAGAGGAGGGCTAATCAGGAAACTAAAGAAGAGACTGATAAAGATGTTGATATGGAGTGTCACTTTATATGCCTCAGAAGCATAGACTCTCCAAAAGAAGGACATATAAAAGCTGGAAACATTCGAAATGTTGATGTGGAGAAGAATGAAAATTATCGCGTGGACGGACAAGAAAACAAACGATGAAGTAGGCAACTACAGATGGTGGACGAACAAAGATCGCTAATCAGCACCATGAAAAAATACAGGAACTGGATTGGATATGTACTAAGAGGAGAATCATTACTCAGAACAGTAATTGAGGGAAGAATTCATTCATTCATTCATTCGTGGACAATTTCTATAGCGCTGTAACAAGGCTGAGGCCCACAACAAAAGCGCTTTAACATCTCAACTATACTCCAACCCAAACAAAGAATATCAGGAAGAAAGACAAAAGAACAATATATTCGATTACGGAACAGTCACGCACAATGGAGGACGTCATTCCAAGTTCATTTACAACTCTACCAATGAAGTTAAAGAGACAGATTCGTCATAATTTCAAAACAGAAAGACACTGCGACCACGTTATACGTTTTCTATGCTTCTATGCGTTATCGCATTGAACCGAAATGTTTGTAGGAAGTCCACAGGCCTATCATGACTTACTGTAGTTACGATATCTTCAGCGGCAGAGGACAGAACTATCATTAATGTCAGCAGGCCTATCCATGATTTTGGCAATGTAGTAATGTTCAAGCAGTTTATGACTGAGGAAGGCAGCTCTTGAATTACACAAAATAATATCAGATGAATCGCTGCTGCTGCTGCTACAAAGTCCATTTGTGTATGCCTGGTCCTCGTTTCTTCGATGCGGATTAATTTATTCACGAGAATGTGTTATCGGAGCCTTGCCAGATATCTTTGCTGTGAAAGAAAACTACATGTTCTGGCCGGAAGCAACGTTAACTTAACGCTGCGGACATTGTCCTGATGCCAACTATTACTTTGCTTTGTTATTTAAAACCGCGGATGATTAATTACTCCATTTCATCAGTTTAATCGCTTGAGAAATTCACATAATTTCGCGTCGTTGCCTGCTGGGATCGATTTCGAATGCCATCGAACGATATTCTAGCCAGGGCCGGTTTAACCACTGGGCGATCTACAGTAGGTGGGGGCGTCTAGAGCGGCACATTTCTGTGGGGCGGCAACGAAAGAAATGCAACAAAATAAATATTAACAAATGCCTCCCTTTAGTAATAAATGGATTGAATCAGTGGTTTTCAGGTCCGTTTGGTGCACAAGCAGAAAAAGGTCATCATCACTTTTTTACGCCCTTCATGTACATTTTTCTACATTTTAAAAAACTTTATAACTGTTTGAGAACATTTTAAACTGATTGGCGGGGGTGGGGGTGCAGTGCGACAAGTTCGCCTAAGGCGCCAAATACTCTGGTGCAGGCACTGATTCTAGCACATTGGTTCTTGGATGTATTTTCTAATTATGTATCTCTTGTTAATGCTAAGAAGTCCTTGGTTCTGCTTTATTGAAACTTCGAACATCGCCACGCTGCAGCGCAACTAGGCCTATCGATCGCAAATGAATGCTTCGTTTTCATCATTTGAGAAGTAGGTTTGTGTTTGTCTTCGCCTATTTCTCCTGTTTTATTGCTGGATAATTCATCCGCTGGCTGAATACTCGACCACGCAGGCCCCCCTACTCGAGGGGACAGGAAGCCCTCTTGGCCCGCAGCTCTGCTTAAAATGGGGCCTCGAAATATTAGACCTATAGGCATGTAAATAATTTCTTTGTAAATCTTTGTAATTCTCTTAAGGCTAACTCCGCCATAGCCGGTGGCAAGCCCTGGTTGAGAAAGGAGGAGCCAAACACACATACAAAACACACATAGACGCCCATCGTCTTTTATACGGACGCGTCTATAAACAAACACAACACACACACACTTAAGGCACTAGATTCATATTAAGAGTTGGTTGGCTGAGGGACCTAAGATTTGCAAATGGCTCGGGCCTCCACTGATCTGTGAAATGGCTTGTCACAACGTCGAACTATTTCAACTTGTGCGGGTTGGCAGCAGAGGCGTAGCGAGGGTATCCGGCGCCCGGGGGCAAAGTGCACCGTTGGCGCCCCCAACACTGCTGACGAGCAAAAAAGGTAATCACATCATTCTCTCGCTGCCCCTCCCCTCAACTCTCTATGGCACCCCTCTCCTTATACCCCTGACGAGCAAAAAAGGTCGCCGCGCTTCTTTCTTCTTTCTTATTATATTATGCATTTGATTGTTTAGCTTACCCCCAAAAACCCGATTTTGGCGCCCCCTCACCTCGGCGCCGGGGCATATGCCCCCACCTACCCCCTTCGCTACGCCTCTGGTTCGCAGCACCCTCTTGAAGATCCACCGTGTAGTTCTATGACTGTGTGAGCGAGACTATGAAAATTGTCGCTAGTTGTTCAGCATATTTAATTGCATGATAAATCTGCGATATCGGAAGTGGACTGCTGTGAATCTATCCGAGATTTCTCTTAGGATGTCTTCATTCCATGACTTCTAAGACTTAGGACAAAAACGTACACTTACTTTAAGGTTTCCTCATAATGTTTATTGGGAAACTGATTTTTATCTGCAATGTGTAAACGTATTTCGTTCCAACACTTTATTCACCCATACACAGTCACACACGTTTACTGGTAATGGATTAACGTAAGTAGTGGGGTATGAGGTCACGAGCCAAATGACCTGCGTTGTAAGCGTTAGAGTTAAGGGAGCTGTGACAATAATTGTGAGAGTAGTTAAAATTGCTATTGACAGTCAGCATGGATTTTCAAAGGGACGGTCATGCCTGACCAACATGTTAGACTGTATGATGACCTTAGATGAGGGCAAGACAGTCGATATAATATACTTAGATGTTGCTAAAGCTTTTGATAAAGTATCTATACGAGACTGGATGGAGTATTGAAACAGGTAGTTCATATTATTATTTGTTTACCTTAGAAATCATGCATTAGAAATCTTAACATTTCATATCCTACATTGCATACCTGTACAGTCATGCTGAATTTTAATGGTACATGATGAATTGGATGTTAAAGACAAGCAACTGTAGGGTGACGAATAAGAACTTCCTTGATCGATTTGGATTGTCAGGTAAGACTGAACATCGGCTGAAAAAGTGGAGATTGCACCCAACATCTTTTCCCCTTTATGTTTCCACTCGATGGTGGGACTCATTTTTCCAGAAAATTTCACATTACAGGTCAAGGTAACGTTTTCCATGTCGTCCAAATCACATGACGCGTTAATGGACGAATGACACTTAGGGGGCCCTATAAATAGCCAGACAACTGTAGTTCATTAGCTTCCATAATGAGACACAATATTAATCGAAATATCATATTGAGACGTTAAATCTCAGCAAATATGAGATTTCCAATGGAACTTTGTAAATAATCTTTTTTGAAAAAGAGGCGAGAATGGTAAAATTATTATAATTCAATCAATTGAAGTATTTGAGACTTCGTCCATAGTTGTAGTTAATGCCATTGTTAATGGAAAGCCAAATATGTTTTATTAACAAATAAGTTTTATTAAAGGATTTGCTTCATTACTTATCCGTGTATAAAGTTCATCCAATTTTTCATTTTAAAAGTGAGAACTATTCGAAATACTGGAAAAGTGTACTTACCGACAACTGTTAGCAGAGAGTCCACCTGCTGTCCATGACCTGATCTGTCGATGCAGCGGAATGTCCCCGAGTCTCTCATTTCCGCTCTTTTAATAATGAGTTTATTGATCCCAGCTTCTACTTCCTTTTTAACCTCATACCGAGTCTCATAGCCATTGACCAGTTGGTCATCTAGATACACATCAACTGGAAAAGTGTTTTCCATTGGAATGCGTTGCCATCTGATTGCTTCATCCTTATAATAGGTTTTGCAGGTCAATTGAAAGATGTCTCCCTCTTGAACTTCGGCAAATTTCGGCGTTAATTGTAGCTCTGTGTTTTCTAAAATGCAATAAACTGAACTGAAATGGTAATTGTTTAAACAGACTGAATAACAAATCTAAATTCATTTATTTGTATTTGAAGCGTCCATATGATTTTTTTAAAATGATTGTAGCCACACTTAGGCCTATATTCATTACAAAATACAAACTGTTTGCATGTGCTCTGATGTCTCCTGCATGGGATACGACTGAGCGATCTCAACATTAAGTATAATATTAGGGATAGGGTTAAATATAGTCACGGTCAATATGTTCTGTGACATTGGCAGTAGGTAATGACAATTTTTGGTCTCTGGATGGCCGCCTCCTCGCGGCGAGATCCAGGCAACGTCCAATTGGGGCTCGCGAAACTCCGGGGTGTTGAGTACCTGAGAGGACGTGAGCCTCGCTTGACGGCTGAGATCCACCTGGGAACCGGGAACCAAGACCAAACCCAGGACACAGGACAGCAGCCGTGTCTTGCTACTCACGGCAGAGGTGCACAACCGATTGTCCTCAACGGAGTGGAACGCATCAGTGCAGGGTATCCCTATGTACAACAAAGGGTACATATAGCCTGCATTGCTGAGCTTTCCGTCTTCCCCGACCCGATGAGGTCATCGCTCCACGCCTATTCTGAAAATGGCTATCGCATCATACACCAGGGTTCAACTCCTTAAACACCTATTGCCGTTCCAACCTCCCATGCACACGTAAAAGCGAGGATATGACAATCGCCGCCCAAAGCCCACATCGGGACGGTGGCGCGTCGATACAGGTAAGAAGGAAAGGATCACAGATCAATTTACGAAGTGACATCAAACTGGCTACATGGAGTGTCATGACATTGGCAGGTGTTGGATATCAGGTTGCGCTATAGTGAGAGAACTGCATGGCACGTTTCGACATCCGCCTCGTCGCCGGAATATCAGAAGCAAAGACATCAGGAAATGGCCGCCGAAAGGGTCGAGGCTGCCCTGATTCTCCACTCAGATGCAGGCGACCAGCGCATGTATGGCGTCGCACTTGTTGTGCGTCCTCCCGTCAATCATTCTCCGGTGGAATGTCACGCCATATTGGACAGATAGCTTCTAGCTCAATTCTCCAATAACCCAGGCCCTCCGAGAGGGAGGCAGGGGGGGCAACTGCACAGGGGCCCGGCGGTCTGGAGGGGGCCGGGCCGATGATGAATATGTATAATTAACAATAAAATGAATAATAACACTAAAAGAATGGTTTAAATGTCAGTTCAGCACAGGGGCCCGGCGAGCACAAGGGGGCCCGGGACACAGTGCTAAATAAATGGCCGACAAGCAAAAAAAAGGTCGTCAAGAAATTATATAATTTCTCAAGGGCCCGTCGGCTATCCTGCACAGGGGCCCGGAATTTCTCTCGGAGGGCCTGCAATAACCACACGACTACAAGCACGACTGCTCTGGTGCGACAGTATGAGTAAACGGAAAGCCTTCTCGGCGTTTTTTCACCCCACTTCCGGGGTCAGACAACTTAAGGCTGCATCCTTTGCTCCTACACTGTTCTGGGCAACAATGAACTGGATAATTGAACATATGACGATCAAACCTCGGGTAGAAGATAGGTACTTCTATCTACAGTGTACAATGATCTAGTGTATGCCGGCAAAACTACCCTCCTCAATCCCTTCGCATCTGACGCTCCCGCATCAGGTCCGTCTTTATGTGTTGGAAATGGGGCACTGTTCCCGGGGTCCCGCGCGCTCCAGCCTTTTATGTTTTGACATTTTTTGCGTTTTATCAACTTCCGGAGAGTAAATTAATTGAAAGATCAAGCACCAAAAAACGTGATGACTTTTTGGCTCGTCAAATTTTTCGAGCATCAGAACAAACTTTTGTCGCCCATCCGGAGCCCCCCACATATCCTGAGACCCTAGGCCCGTGCCTATCTTGCCTATGCCTTAAAACGACCCTAGATCCAACCTATCCGGGGCCTCGCAGGTCGCCAGATGCCAGGGGCCTCACACTGGCTAAAAAAGACGGGCCTGCCTCGCATGTCTCTCCAGTTTTGGCGAGTCATCCGCTGCGCTCGGCCTCCATATCTCCTGGAATAAGACGAAACTACGGGGTCTTGGTTCTGGCGTGCAGCCTCCCACACTATCGATTGATGGAAACTACTTGGAGGCTGTAACGATGTAACACGCCGTTTGGCAACAACGAAACATCGCAACCCCACGAAACAGAACTATAATAAGACAACAATTTTCTTCAATAATTCCGAACAGAGGAACAACGTATACGTCTTCTCTCACAACAGGCATTGAAACAAGACAGGAAGATCTAAGGAAATTGTTTCATTGGTCTGTGGACTGGCAGATGCTTTTCAATATTGATAAATGTTCTGTAATGCATGTTGGGAAGTCTAATAATGGTAATGAATATTCTTTAGGGGGGAAGGTTCTAACCACAACAGAAAAAGAAAGAGACTTGGGGTAATCATCCATAGAAGTATGAATCCATCTCAACAATGTATGAAAGCAGCAAAAAATGGAAACCAAATGTTGGGAATGATGATAAAAACAATAGTGAGTCGAGACAAAGAGATATTCGTAAAACTTTATAAGTCATTAGTAAGGCCTCATCTAGAATACTGTGTTCAGGCATGGAATCTAGTGGCGTAGCCAGGGGGTTTTAAGGCTTAAAACCTTAAACCTCTTTGACTGCCGACGAAAATTTTTTACATGTTTTCCATACAGTTTTCATTTTCGGACGCGATTTTTTGGTCAAACCCCCTTGGCTGGCTGCCGATTGAAAAATTTTCTAAGTGCTATAAAAAATTGAAAAAATTAGATTAGAAAGAATACGAAGGTGACGACCTTTTTTGCTTGTCGGCTCCTAAAAAGGAAAAATAAGAACAATTTTGCAAAGTTTGGTCACGATCGTAACCAAAACCCTTTTTTCTGAAATCCTGGCTACGCCACTGATGTAATCCATTCTTGAAGAAAGATATAGAGCTTTTAGAAAAAGTGCAAAGACGAGCAACGAAGATGGTTAATGGATGCCATAATTTAAGCTACGAAAAGACTTCAATATTGTGGAATGACAACATTAGAAAAGAGAAGAGAGAGAGATTTGATAGAAACATATAAAATAATAACTGGAAAAGTAAATGTGCCATACGATCGATTCTTTACATTGGCACACTCAGTGGCGTATTTGGAATTTTGGTAAAGGGGGCAGCCCATGGCGAGCGCTTCGCGCGAGCCTATAATGGGGGTCTGGGGGCTACGTCTCCAGTGTGGTCCAGGGGCAAAGCCCCTGGTGGGGGTCAGAGGGGCTTCGCCCCCTGAAGCTGGCGACATTTTAAGATTTTCCAGATTAAGTTTTTTCTGAAAATATGCATGATTATGTTCTTTTCATCAACATGTGCAAGCCACCTCTATTGGAGAAAAAATGGACTTCTGTGGGCTGTGACTAAGCCCTGTATGTACATTAGGCTGAAAATGTAAGCGTTTTAGACTCAAAATCTAATGTTGTCTGGCGAAATATCTTTGAAGGTGGACCAGACGACATTTTAAAAATATCATGAACACTAAGCTAGTAAGTTCTTGGAGTAATGATTACTCCAAGAGTAAGTTACGCAAGATCATAGATGTGACGTCACACTGCTTAATAAATAAGTAAATCTAACAGTGTTCTGTTTTCTATTAGTAATGCATGACTTGACTCCTACGTGTTGTAACTGTTGTTTAACCCCTTGAATTCCCGTTGAATTTAACTCATTGAATAATTCTTATAAGTCCCAACGCTGGAGTGACAAGATTATAAAATTAAGATTATGGTTTAATTAGAAGACCAAAGGCATATATCTGAATTAACTTTCTGTACGCAGGGGCGTCTTTACATGTAAAAATTCGGGCATAGTGCCCGGGGCCCCGCGCATCTTAGGGGCCCAGCGCCGCGCGCAAACTACTTTTTTAACGTAGGATTACCTTTTTTGCTTGTCAACATTCAAAAATGTTGGAGATTACCTTTTTTTCTTGTCAACGTTGATCTTCACGTCTAGGGCCCGCAGGCCGCCAGGTGCCCGGGGCCCCGCACTGAATAAAGACGGCCCTGTCTGTACGTACGTGGGACAACTACAGCACTTGATTGGCCAGAATGGATGGGTCAGGACAGGCTAAGCCAAGACCAAAGGGGGGCCATGGCTCAAATGGCCCAATGGTAAATACGCCACTGGGCACACTAAAGCAGCACAAGAGGCCACAAATGCCAAATGTTTAAGCAGTGATATTTCAGTGAACTGAAACTGAATAGAAACTGAAATTATTTTAAATCAGTTAACTGAAACTGAAACTGAAATTATTTCCCGAACTGAAACTGAATAGAAACTGAAATTGGCAACCCTAAAACTGAAACTGAATAGAAACTGAAATTATTTCCCGAACTGAAATTGTTAGTAAATACTGAAAATTTTCTAAAGGTCTTTTTGGATTTAAATACACAACTTACCCGCTGAGCCTGATTTTGAAAGCGCCAGTCCGGTAAAAGAAATTTTACTTACCTACTTACTTTATCACAAAACTATGCAATGTGCACGAATTACTCCGACATTCTTCAAACTGACTCACAGCCAATGTCATATATTCTGCCATCACTTCTAAATTTGGAGTGTCACCTTCACCATTTTAGCGGTTCAAGAAAGCTCAGAGGCCTAATGCTCTCTGATTTCACAAGTCGCTTTGCTTCAGTTCTTGATCCCCAGTCATTTCAATTTAATCCTATCCCTGTTGCTGCTTGTCTACTTGACCATATCTGTGGCATCAGTACTACTGGCATCTCGTGAAACAGAACAGCTACTAGCGGCAGCAAAATCATACATAATAATAAGTTGATGATAGCATCTGAAACACCTACCGGCATGTCCGCTAATACTACAGTGTCTTCCATTCAAGGCCAGCTGGACAACTAACTACTTGTCAGAACTTCAGCAATACTCTGGAGATGGAGATGCACTGACTTTCTGGAGAAAGCGTCGTGCATCCTACGCTCAGTTAGCAGATCCGGCTGAAGATTTGATCACTGCGCCTGCCTAACAGGCCTATGTTGAGCGAATCTTCTCACTGTGTGGCTTGTTAACAGCTGGCCGAAGGAATCGCCTCACCAAAAATTTAGAAATGCGAGTCTTCTTAAAACTAAATGCACATTGGATTTAACTTAGATACTTAACTTACTGTATAGTTACTTAACTGAACAGAACAATTGTTACTTGTCACTTATTGAACGTTGAAAATGATTATCAGCTGTTAACTGAAACTGAAACTGAAATTATTTCCCGAACTGAAACTGAATATAAACTGAAATTGGCAACCCTAGAACTGAAACTGAATAGAAACTGAAATTATTTCCCGAACTGAAACTGAATAGAAACTGAAATTGGCAACCCTAGAACTGAAACTGAATAGAAACTGAAGTTATTTCCCGAACTGAAATATCACTGTGTTTAAGCAGAGGATTGGTCTAAGAAAGACACTTTTTGGTGCAAGGGTTGTGGACAAATGGAACAGTTTGGACGAGGTGGGAGTGACAGTTGAAACAGTAAACGATTTAAAGGCTATCTCGGAAAACTATGTTATTGAATGCGGAGAGTTACTACAGTGGTTTTCACTCCGGCTTACTTGCCCTCCTAAACCGCTTTAAATCACATTATTATTATTATTATTATTATTATTATTATTATTATTATTATTATTATTATTATTATTATTATTATTCCATATCCCATATCTAACCTTTCATACCTTTCAAAGATACTTGAAAGGACGGTTGCGGCTCAGCTCAGACAGTATCTAGAGGAACATACATACTTACCGGAAGAACAATCCTCATATCGCCCCTATCATTCTACGGAAACGGCGCTACTTAACATCCTGTCTGAAGTTTTTGATGCGGCTGATCAAGGTCAGGTAACTGCATTAGTACTTCTAGATCTTTTTTCTGCATTCGACTGTGTAGACCATGACATTCTACTTAAAAGACTTCAGTGTCACTACGGAATCTGCGGTTCTGCTTTACGTTGGATTACTTCCTATTTTTCAGATAGAGTGGTACAAGTGTTTTACGAAGGTGAACTGTCTAGCCCAAAGCCGATGTTCATTGGCGTCCCGCAGGGTTCCATACTCGGACCACTGTTTTTTATCCTGTTTGTTAGTAAGCTTCGGGAAGTCATTTGCAAATATCACCTTCGGTTCCATTTCTATGCTGATGATACTCAACTTTATCGCAGTTGTCGTCCTGCCGATTTGCCGGAGGTTCAACAGATACTTGCGAGCTGTATTCAGGAAATTGATTCCTGGCTGAGAAGCAGCCAGCTAAAGCTTAATCCGGGAAAAACAGAATTTATCATTCTTGGTAATCGTAAACAAACGGCCAAAGCAGATTCAGTAGCACTTAACCTTTGCAATAATGTTATCAAAAGATCCGAGCAAGTTAAAGATCTTGGAGTCATCCTTGATGAAAATCTTACAATGTCGAACCACATTAGTAAAATAGTGTCAGGATGCTTCCACCAGCTTCGACAATTACGGGTAGTAATTGACTCTCTGTCGCAGGAATCAGTGCAAGTCTTGTTCCATGCTTTCATAGCATTTCGCCTCGATTACTGCAATAGCCTACTTGCATGTACGGCTAAAAATCAACTATATAGACTCCAACTTGTTCAGAATGCCGCGGCACGACCAATGTTCCCTCTAACGATTGCTGGCTCGTGTGCAAAATCAAAAACTCGTGGGCCGAGTTTTACAACAAAAATGTTGCGTGTGTGTGCAAAATTTTGAAACCCACACAAAATAGAGTTAGAAATATTCTAATTTACTTTTCGTCTTATTTTGTCTGTTTTCATTGTAAAAGCATTGTCAAAGTTGTAAGCCTAGCTTTATTAAAACTGGAGCTAGGCTACCATAGGGAAATGGCCAGTTGGTCACCACCGTCTGACTGCGCAATAGGGTTTAATAGGCCTATAAATTATGCCATATAGGCCTAGGCCTCTACACAGTAAAGTAACAGTAGCGTCTTTGCACGTTAATCAAAATTAAACGAAATTAGCTGAAATTATATAAGTAAGTCGGTTTTCTAATTTTGAAGTGCCAAAATAGGCTAACGATTGAACGCTTATCCTAATTCTAGCGCTTTGAAAACATGTCTTTCTGTCAGATCGTAAAATTTGAATAAGATTTTTTAAAATTTGCTCTAGCTCATTATATTTCAGCTTCTCTCGTTTAATAAGTTAGCTTTAATATCGTGCACGATTTTACTGTAATTTCATTGCGCATCTAGGTCGCGATACTTTCCATTGCAATGATGATGATGATGATGATGATGATGATGATGATGATGATGATGATGATGATGATGATGATGATGATGATGATGATGATGAAGATGATGAGAAATTTATGCTAAATTTCGTGTCTCGGAACTTCTCATTAAAGCAAATCATCCATATCCTGTCGTTATTGTTCGTCTTGCCGCTCAGTTCAGAGCATTGAAAACAGAAGTTTCAAAATATTTTGGAATAAATGAGAAAGCAAGATTACTTGCTCATAGATTATTCAATATTTTCCTATTTACAATTCTTACAACACGTCAACATTGCACATCAATCACTCGTTGTTATCGTCCGTTTAAAGACGTTTGATTGTCTGATGACAGTATTACAGTAAACCAATCTGATTTACCAACTTACACCGGCGTGCCGTTGATTAATTTAGTAACGGTGGGCACAGATGTACTACAACCGGTGTATATCCATTCAGACTCTGCTGCTGATGTTGAGCCTACCATAAGGTTCAGTCTTAAGGAGTACCTGAAGCAGTATTTCAGTAATGTTTGATAATTAATCAAACCAATTGCAAGGTTCAAGTTAGTATTAGAAATTTTCGCCCAGTTGTATACATGTGCGTGAAGTTACAACCGGCATCGAAGTTTCGACAGAAACCCCATCAACCAACTCCACTTCAGTTGAAATGAATATTTTGCATCATGATTGCCGCCTGTGATAACGAGATAACATCACCTCACGCTAAGAAACAGAGCGAAAAGACCATGGTTAACTACAGTTTAGGCCTAATTGACGAAAGTTGTAGAACTGCGCTTAAATTTACCGTAGATTCTGCGACGGCGCCGCTTGATTACTTGCATTATCCTTTATTTTAATAGTCAATAACGCAATTTTTTCCATATTGCCTTCCCCTGCGCTAGGGCAAAAATCTGTGCGCTACGAGCCTAGAAATCTGTGAGCCAGCGCACGGTAGCGCAGCTCAGAGGGGACATTGGGCACGACTCATCGCGCGGACCTCAAGGCGGCAACACATCACCTCTGTTCTGCAACAACTCCACTGGTTGCCGGTACATAAGCGAATATCGTAAAAGCTGCTTCTGCTAGTCGACAGATGTCTCAGAAAAGAAGCTCCGCAGTATCTTATTCGAGACTGTAAACTGTTGTCTGATACAGCTCTCACTCGAACGATGGTCACACGTTCCAATTCCACCAGGACATTATCCGTGCCACGCACTCGTACCAGAATGGGAGAGCGTGCGTTCAGGGCGATTGGTCCATCACTCTGTAATCAGCTTCCGCCTCCTCTCAGAGATGAAATTTTCATCCGTGACACTTTTCACGCTCGACTTAAAACATATATGTTTGGCCTGGCAACCGAGGCGCATTTGTAATAATTGCGCCTAGCAAATGAACTTTATGTATGTATGTATGTATCTGTTTGTACATACCAGTGACGTTGAGTTTAGCGTCTATCTGTTCTCCTTCTCCTTGGTCGTCTCTGCATCTGAAAGTGCCGGCATCTTCAAACTGAATGTTGTTAATAACGAGGTTGTAGGCGCCTGTGTTTTTGTCCACTTGTACCTGAAATCGTCCAACGTATCTATTGACTATGTCGTTGTTATTATAGACATCTGTCGGATACGTAGATCCAAGTGGAATATGCTGCCAATGGACTGGAACCGATAGATTAGTTGAACAATACAGTTGAGTGTTACTCCCGTTTATGACGACTGTATCGCTAGGAACAACCACAAGAGTGGAATTCACGGAATCTAAAAAACATCAGAGCGTTGCAATTACATTAGTATGTATTGTTACTGTATAAAAAAATAATTGCAACGATGACAGCCAACAAGAGGATATAAAATCAAGAATATCGAAATGACTCCAAACAATTGGAAGGAGGGAAAAACGCTGGAGAAAAAAGCGACTTAGCAATTGGAACGTAAATGAAAATATACACCACAGCAAAATATACGTCACAACAATTGTTCCTCAAATACGATACAGATTCAGCGCATTTGCTGCACCGCGAACTTGCGCTTTATAAATGTTCGTAATAATAATAACAGATCAAAAATATGAATTCTAAAGAGCGGATGAAGAATCTAATGCTGGCAGATAATTAGTTCTGTTTGAGACAAAAACTTGGTATGAGTAGATTGTAAAAGATAAGACCTGGAGATATCAGATAACGAATCGGGATAAGGGACTGTCCATCAATTACGTCAACAATTTAGGGAGACGGGGTTTGAAAAAGTTTGACAGTTGTTGACGGGGAAGGGGGTCAAGAGAAGTTGACGTCAACAATTTCACTTTTTACAAATACAGTAATCAAAAAATAGGAAATTTCATGGAATACTACTTATTACAATGGAAAAAAGCATGGAAAAAGGTAATCACCACCACATTTTGACACTCGATGAGCAAAACAGGGAAAATGGTCATCACCGCACAAAATAATAACCTTGTTATGGGGACCTGTCATTGATCTTGGAGGGGGGTCAAAGGTTTTTGACGTAATTATGGGGGTAACTGAAAGTTGACAGTTGTGACAAGAGGGAGGGGTCAAAAATTGGCCAAAAATTTTTGACATAATTAATGGACAGCCCCTAAGAGAAAACATAGTAGGAATGATCAGAAGATTATCTTGGTTTGGTCGTGGGTGAAGAATTGAAAAAAATAACCGATGTGGCGCCATGCAAAGCTCTAGGCTTACACACAAAGATACGGGGAAATAGGAGAAACCGAAGACCGAATAAACGGTGGATTGACAAGTTGACAACATCAAAGAAGACCTCGACCTCATACAAATAAACATCGCAGAAGCTGAAAGACAAACCAAAGAAAGAAACCATTGGAAACATTTCCTGTCTATCTAGTGCCGCAATTGGCTGGCAGAGATCCTACGTGATGATGACTACTACTACTACGACGATGATGATGATTATGATGCTGATGACAATGCTGCTGATGATTGTAACATAAGTAATCCTATAATTAGACAGCGAAACGATGATAATATAATTTTTAGCTATAAGTTTGCATAATTATATTGCTTAAAATTTGCGTTCAATATGGTTAAGGAAATAGAATAAGGTTCCTATACAAGTTATCAGGTGCACATGCATTTCGCTTGCATTTTTCACTTTCCCCACTGATTAACACAGACTGTGAACTTTACACTCTGAATTCTTAGCATTGAGGTTACGTATGAAAAATATTCTCACCAGCGGTGACTTTAGGCTACAACGCAGGGCTGTTGACATTCATTTCTTAGCATTGAACAGTCCAAATTCCTCATGCATATACGCGATAAAATGTTTAGCATAACTGCCACTCTATCATAGACTATCTAGTGACCCAGTCACATACATGAATACAAAATTTACAAATGAATCCAAAATTTGCCTGAACTCGTTGGCCCTACAACCGAATAGAACTGTGGTTACTACTACTACTGTGACGACTTAGGTGGGACCAGGGGGACTTCTGGTAGGCCCTACCAATGTGACGACTTAGGTTTTCTCTACGTCGTCAGTGCCCGCTAAATTAGCCTTCTTCTTTTTCCCAGGATGCTCTAATTTACTTTACTGCCAATTTAGCGTGAATATGTCCGCAGGGTAGGCCTATTCTGTGCGAGAATTAGGATTATAGGTTGCATGGTAATGAAACAACTCAAATAAGCACAACGAGAGATAATGAGAAAATGCATATAATATAATCGAAGTCATGATCAAATGCAAAGAACACATATAATAGAGACTTTAGAACACATGCGGGCCAAAATCTCAATTTCTAGCAATGTCTTAAGGAATGTTCACCGCAAGCAACTAAACAATACTAATGTACGATTCGCCGCATTAATACAGGCTAGATAAGCCTTCCAGTTCCTATACATGTATAATATTGCATCAACAAAGTCTCTCAGCGAACTATACTTGCATCGTCATAAAATACACCAGAGCCATAATTCCTGGTTAAATTAGAACGACTCTATCAACAGCATTATTAACAGCATACACATGGAAATATAAGTGGCGATCAATAATATGCAGCAATAAATCAATATAAGCAGGACAACGTTATTCTAAGACTAAATCAAGCAACTTCCCTGATGAGTGCGTTGAGCTTAGAGCTTACAGTCGATGCTCACGAGTCAAGGTCCTTTTCTGTTACCCTTCGGCTCGCATCATTCACGTGAATGTTACTACTGTTACTTCTGTTACCCTTGGATTCGCATCGTTCACGAATTAAGGTCTTCTTTGTTACCCTTACATTCGCGTTGCACTCCTTCATTCCTGGCTTCTCCTCTCCAATTCCTCCTGAGTTGCCACTCAGTATCTTTTCCTCGAGCGAGAGCCGCGAAGATGGCTCTCACCCATATTTATAGCTTTCCGCCGCTCTCCCGGCTTCCCGCCCATGCTCTCCGCACGGCTGGGTCTTAGCGCCCATAGCCTGACTCCTCAGCGGCTACTGTGGCAAGATACAGCGCGAAGCTAAGTAAGTACATACAGAGACAAATACAGTGACAATATGTCACACTACTACTACTACTACTACTACTACTACTACTACTACTACTGCTACTACTACTACTACTACTACTACTAAATTACTAATACTACCACTTCTACTACTACTACTAATAATAATAATACTACTACTACCACCACTACTACTACTACTACCACCACTACTACCACTACTACTACTACCACCACCACCACCACCACCATTACCATTACTACTACCACCACTACCACCACCACCACCACTACTACCACTACCACTGCACCACTACTACTACTACCACTACCACTACCACCACCATTACTACTACTACTACTACCACCACTTCTACTACTACTGCTACTACTACTACTACTACTACTATTACTATTACTACTACCAATAAAAATAATGACAACAACAACAGCAATAATAATAATAACAATAATAATTCTACTATTTGACCGTTAGGCTTTAAAGTCCACTTCTAATATAACAATGCTTTCAGATCCGTCTGCAGAAGATCCGGTTCAACGACAAGGCAATGTTTCGCGTTAGGAAACAGTGAGAAGGATTTATGGAGGACGGTCAACTGAAAGAGGTGAATCTGTCTTTAGGTAGGATTCGAGCATTCGTTTTGGCAACCCCGGTTTCTCTCGGGTGCTTAATTATAGGAGTTGAGTGGCGTCGTCCATCGCCAGATCACTTTGTCACTCGTCGCCGACGCTTTTAGTTCCCGGTCTTCAACTCATTTGTCCTGTCAGACGAGAGGTCAGCGACTACCAGACATTCCGTTCTTCTAAGGCAGAACGCCTTGATTCCCTTTTCTCATCCCGCTGCCGCTTGCCCCCCCCCCCCGGCGTCTTAGAATGGCTTAGATGAACTGTGTACGAGATCTTGGTCGCTAGCTGTGAACCTGAATTACAAGAGAGCGGCTCTGCGGCGTAGAATGTCGTCCGTTAATCAACCTCTTTTGCCCTTCTCGCCCACTGACGACACAAAAGAGATGAAAAGGTGACAATTATTTTGATAACAAGGATTGTTTTAGTAAATCCCAGTTTGAGTTTTCTTTCTCGTGTCTGCTGGACCCTTGTTCAACTGGTTTTAATCCGCCCTTGCAGTAAAACTGAAGCTGAAAGGCGCTATGACTCTGTCTTCAGATTACAATAAACTTTAACACTAAGATTTGTCACAATAACTACAGCAGGCCCACTGAGAGCCATAACAAGACCCTGGAAATGCCCAGCGGCCCGACGAACCCATGTGCACCTGTTGCAGTTTTTGACGAACTCAATGACTTGGCGAAAGAACTGAACCTTACAAAAGATTGTGAAGAGCTTCTTGGTTTGAGATTAAATGCAAAGAATTTACTTGATCTAGGCACAACAAACTGATGGCACAGACATCGGGAAGAAAAATTTTACTTTATTTTGTAGCAGATGGTCTGATGTTTTGCTGTGACGTCCCTGAACTCGTTTAGGAGCGTCGAATCAAATAAAGTGCCAGAGAATGGAGCCTGTTCATTGAATCGTCTAAAACTAGTTTGAAAGCTGTTTTACTTATCAATGGAAATGAATATGGATCCGTTCCAGTAGCATACTCAACACGGCTGAAGGAAACCTATGAAAAGTTTCAACGTGTTTTGACCAAGATCAGATACAAAGAATATAACTGGATGGTATGTGGAGATCTCTATGCTGTTTGGTCAGCAGAAAGGCTACACAAAAAGCCATGCATTCTGTGCACGTGGGACAGCAGAGCCAGAAGTCAACACTGGCAAAAGCAAAAAACTGCCCACCTCGACTCAATATCAAGCATGTATCTAAACAAACATTGTTGCTACGAGTGTAATTGGCCCACCACTAGTATTACAGCCACCACTGCGCATCAAATTGGGTCTGTTTAAGCAGTTTGTATATAGGCCATAGACAAAGACGGAGTTTGGTCCAAATAAATTCGCAACAAATTTCCACAGCAAAAGCAATTCATTACGGAATTAGCCTTCCTAGCGTTAACCACGGGTTGCGGTCGTCGGAGAATTCTGAAACTAAAAGCGTTAAGTACGCTCACGGTCGTCTATTGTCTACGTCTCCAGTGGAGCAGGTGCAGCTGCAGGAGCAGGAGGTGACCACCCACTTAATTGTTTGGTGACACGCCCAACCAAATGGAGCCGCGGTCTGTGTCACACGAGGTATTCTTAGTGGACACTCTGAGCCAATTATTGGCATTCCAATATCCAATGCCCTTCGGCCAAAGGAGCGAACCATTGTTCTCCGCTGAATAGTGTGACATATGGGACGGTCCTTCGGAAGCAATGCAAGAATGCATGGAACGCTTTCTGCATGGAAAAGTGCCAGAGAATGTAACCTCAAGGAGGTTAATTAATTTAGTTGCGCTATACGCTAATGAAGCAGCATAACGAGGCTGTCAGCAAAACTCCCAGAAGAGTATTCTGTAATTTAACTTCTAATTACCAACTGCGCAGAAGAGTATGCAGACTGCCGTTGTCCGTGACGCAAATGATAGGCCGCGATGACGAAGCATTGCTATCAATTGAACCAACATTCAATGCAAAATACGAACGATCTCTTTCTCTAAACTAAACTCAATGGCAACTTCACTTTATAAACTTTAAGCAAAAATGTTCTTCCTATTTTATTCTTGCAAATCGATTTGAAAATATTTGCTGTTTAACTTTAAGGCAACGATAGTCTTTAGGCCGATGCCTTTCTTGACACCGATAATAGCCTAAGTAACTAGGCCCTACAGACTACAGACCGGTATCAAACTTGCACTTTATATCAAAGCTTCTCAAACTAGACGAATTGACAGACACTTATGCAACAATTCTTTTTATCTCCCTTTTCAATCTGCCTACAGTGAGTTTCAGTCGACTGAAACTGCTCTACTCGCTTTTCAAACCAATATTGTAATTTTTGTGCATGGACAGAGCCTCGCAGAGGAAAGGTGACGCCCTGATTATTCTCGATCTTTCGGCTGCATGAGGCACGCATACAGGCGCTATAGCTTTAAAACGAATAATGGTCTAAAGATCAATGGCAAGAGAATCGTTTGAATGTCAGTAGTTCACTGCAAATCGCTCTGAGTTACACCAAGCCTCGTATTGATCTACTTGCTAAGAGTAAACAAGCACATTGTCACTCTGGCTTGATAAACTTAATTTTTGAGGACTTTCGTGGTTTTTTCTTCTATTTTTACCTGGTGTTTTAATTAAAAACTAAAAATATAGAATTCTTACTGCACATCCTTAATCATATCATAACCTACATTTTGTGAATACATTAATATATATATACATATATATATATATATATATATATATATATATATATATATATATATATTGCGCCCCATTAGGCTTGTGGTGCGCCAGCTTCAGGAAAAAGTTATTGCAGGTGTAGTGAATTAAAATGATCCTCTGAAAAAATGAATTCCCCCTCATTATTACACGTGGAATAATGAACCCAACCTCATTATTATACGTATAATAAAGAATCCCTGTATAGAATTTCTACTCCCCATATATGCTACTTGGATAGTAAAACAGACGTGAAGTATTCGACAGACTCAGTCTTTGCAGGCAACCACGAATTTGACGAAGTCAACGTCCGCTACGTTGTCGATGTTATAACAAACATTCGTAATGCTGTTAACGTTTCAGTAACAAAGTCTATGGCCAATTCTCGAGTCAAGCAGTATGAGGAATACAACAAACGGCTTAATTTTAAGCACACCTTTAGACGACTATATAGGCGATAAAATACTTTTGATGAACTCAGGGGCGTCTATCCCCCCTTTTTTCATTGGAGCAAGTTCCCCCCCAAACCTGACATAGGCGTTCTGGGACCGCGGAGGCGGGGGGCGCGAAGCGCTCCCGCAGGCGCCGAAGGCGCTCGGGGTGATTGCGGGAGGGGCGGCTTTAGGACCTCCCGCCACGGGGGTCCGATGGTATAACCCCCGGAAAAATTTTGAAGTTGCAGATGCTCGTAGGTGAGTTTTAGTGAAGTTTTGGCACACAATTCACAATTGAGCACCTGATACATCATGATTTTTATCTTAGACCATGTAATTTTTTTGCTTATTTTCTTAATATCAATCCATGATGATGGGATGATGGGATGATGGTGGAAAAAAGTGTTGACGAAACATATTACAACTTGCAATTATGTGAGATTTTCGCCAACAAACAGAGAAAAAGTACAATACATGCTAATGGCCTAATGCTATTTAGGCTACTTCTGTCTGAGCTGTCTCTGTCCACTACGCACCACAAGTAGGCTATTTGGAGTCACTGCAATGTTCAACGTATGATGACTATGAGTCTATGACGACGTCATATCTTATCATACATCAACTTCAACGTCATAGAGATGATAATTTGTAATCGGCAGATTATGAACCATAACGGCGTAATTTTCCCTCGAAAGTTCTTTCAAAAAAATTTCCCTTTCCCCCCCATAAATCAAAAAATTCCTTCCCCCCCTCTTTTTTCGTTGGAGCATTTGCTCCAAGGCTTATATGGTGTAGACGCCCCTGGATGAACTTGAAAAGAGCGGACAGACAAAAAGGTAAATATACCACACCATGGCTTGGACCTCACAAAATTACTTCAATATACGACACCAGCATTTGCCAGCTTAATGGTTCTAAAGGTGCGCGAAAGTGCAAGCAGCATATGTGTAATTTGAAGCCGTTTAAGGAAAGAGAAACCGTCATCGTCATTAGCGAAGTAATTGAACATAACTCGCCATAGGCCTACAGGAATCTCCTGGAGTAATCTGGATAGAAAATTTACAACTAACAAAGACAGACAAGGCAGCACATTTGTATACGAAATTTATACGTTTACAGATCCTTAAATTATGTTTTTGATTAATACTTTTTCTGCACTTACATAAACGCTACTCTCATTGCCTGTTTGATTATTGTATTTCATTACCGTAACTTCATCTCATGTACTTTTGCACAATTTAATATCTCATGAAATCAATTTATAAATTTTACTTCGTGTCACTATAGGGGAGTTATGATGATTAAGAGGGAGTTAATATTCTACGTGGAATAAAGAGGTCTTTATTACACGTATAAAATGACTTGGGGATTCATCTTTAAGGGGATTCATTTTAATTCACTATACCGGTCCGTGGCCTGAAAAAGTTCAAGAACCACTGCCCTATGGGACCGCGGACCCCATCAGTTTGCGAAACACTGCTCTAGACGCCATCTGATATCCGTAATGTTCCGTTGTTGAGCGCGCGTCCAGAGGAAGCCAACCGTTGCCCCAACTGTCGATCATAAACTTTATTAACACAACCAACAGCAGACAAGCTACGCACGACCTACCAACTAATGCAATATAATAACCTCATTAAGTCTAGCTTATCAATAGTGATTAGTAATGAGTTCCGTCTTTAGCCTTTAGAGTTACTTACAGCTAATGATTATTAGGCACGCACTGACTTGGCTAATTAATCTACTCAGTGGCGTACCCCAGGGGAGTTGGGGATTAAAATTTCCTTGGCCGTCGACGGAAATTTTGTTAACGTGCTTCCATGCATCCTTTATTTTTTGGACGCGATTTTGGGGTTGTAACCCTCTTAGATGGTACGTTGACGACATTTATTTTGTTTTTGTTTTTTTGCTTGCCAAGATTGATTTTGGAAAGTTGGTCACGACCAAGACCAACCCCCCTGCGGAAATCCTGGCTACGCCACTGAATCTACTAGTCACCAGCATGGCAGATGATATATGGCCACGAAAGCGAATACAAAGGTCCTCCAAAGGACTATGTATGACCCTAATTTATTATTTACTTCACTATGTTCATATTGTCTAGGTTTATATGATCAGTTTTGCTTTTACCTTCTGTGGAGATTATCATTGACTTTCGCAATCAGCCACAGTGTTAAAATTGGACCTAAAAACAACTTTCTTTCGGCAACTTACCACAATAAGAGTTTGTAGCGGCTAATAAAAATATCTGAAATGATCAGACTGACATCACGTATATTAACTTGAAATACATTTAGCCTGTCAGTTGGACAAAAGCGTTTGTCCTTAGATTTACGCTCAGTTCGACGAATATTTGAGATGAAATATAATTTGCGCAATCATGGAATTTTGATATTGATTTCTTTGGTCCTGACTTTCTATGGTATGTAAAAGCTCAACGACTTACGGACTGATTGACTAACGGACTGAATGAATGATTGAAAAATTATAGCAATAGCAGTAATGATTCTGTAAAAACTCTAGAGCCGTAGCTAGAGTAGGTCAATTCGTAGCCCAGGCCAATGTATCAATCTCTCTCCACCTAACAGTCGAAAAACTGGTGATGACCTTTTTTGCTTATCAGACTTTTCACGACGCTGTAGGAGTAAAGTAGTGAAAGAAGTAGTGTGGCAGTGCGCAGAATGCGGGATGCGGGTGATGACCTTTTCCCCTTGTCATACTTCCAATACCGTCGTGAATAAAATCAACCGTGGTTTCTGGTACCCAGAGCCCCACAGGATGGCGCACGAGGGAGCTACCCCCCGTCCCCTCGCTACGGCTTTGAAAAACTCCTACAGCACCAGTTATGTTACATGGAGATATGAGGAGATGATACTTAAAATTCATCAGCAACTGATCAATGTCACATTCCAGAGTCGGAAGCACTAGGACTTCTCATTTCACATTGTGGGGTAAATTAAGAAGCAGTTCCGATTGAAAGCATGCAAGACCCTCTCCATTTTTGATTTCTTGGGAGATCGAGCTTTCAACTTTACCGCTGGCAGAGGTCGCAGTAGCCTACACTGTATGCTGTAAAAGCAAACTGAAAGAATGAACAAACGAATGAATGAATCACTGTTCTAATGGCTAGCTTATTAAGTAACATATTGAATTCATAATCTAGAACAAAACAGCCGTGCTTAGTAGGTTAGACACAGCATCGTAACTGTGCGGCGGTTGGCTGTTCAAACGGGCGAATGACGTCAGCGACTGAACATTTCTATGATTGAATTAGTTGTTCTTCGTTTTAGGTACAACACGTGCATTGCTATACAATGTTGCCCTTCGCAAAGGTCAGCAGTTGAAGTTACAGTGTACAGTAGAAGATGCAAAGACTGAGCTTCTTGGCTGGTTTTACTTCCCAGTTAACAGCACCAATGACAAACGAATCTACAGTATATCGAGAAATTTCTCTCGTGAATTCAGTTCAAGAGCTGAAGCCATTACAACAAATGGCTCTTACGTTTTGATCATTCATCATTTGCGGCTGAATGACGCTGGGACGTACGATTGCAAGACAAAAGGAAATTCAAATAACATACATAGAAGGGTTCAAGTCATAATAATGGGCGAGTAGATATATTCAATAAGGGTCACATTAAACTGCAGCTTGAGATGCGGAAATCGCAGTCTTATAGGATTATATTAGCGAATATAGCGGTCAGTCAAAGTGTGAAATAAATATTTGGGAAAGTTAGTCATTGCATGAAATGACTGACCCTATTGGTCATTACACACAATGACTGACGCTTTTTTGACTGTAACACCCACACACACATGAAACATAGGCCTATAGTAGTTGGCTTCGGAATCTAGTAGGCAAAAACTCGGCTTTATATGCATTGAGTAAGATCGAAATATTATTACCAGGAATATAGTCCAGTGGCGTAGCCAGGGTTCAGAAATAGGGAAGGGGATCATCTAGAATTTCGGGTAAAAATATTCGCCAAGGAGTTTTTGGCAAATTCGTGTATTCTCTTCGATCATTCTAACTACCCCTCAGCGAAATTTCTCAACGGTCATGCGCAAATCCCACGGCCGGGGTCTCTGCTAGAATGGGGATCTATGGTGTACATTCATCTTAGCTTTCTGGCTAGGAAGCCTTCCGTGCGAAGTGGACTCTTATATCTCTGTCCTTTACCTACTGTCTAGGTACCCCGATAATCTTTACTCTTATGGCTCTGGTGCCTCTTAGATCTCTGTTACCTGTGCCTCCTGTACCTCTACCCCCTGTACCTGTACCTTTGGTACCGCTGTCTCCGGTACCCAGTGTTGCCAGTCAACTTTTTGAAGAAAAAAACAGATTGCGTCCTAAAGAAAGCCCTGAAACCCCTGGAGTGCTCAAAACCTCACATAAGTTGGCTGAAACTTTCCAATAAGGTAATTTAAATTCAAAATTACTGTTAGAAATATACTAATATACACTGTTAACTAAACTAATATAACTGTTAGCTTTAGGTCAAAGCGTATTTATTGACCATTGCCTGGCTGATCTCATACCTTTCCCATAGCTATTTGAAGAAAGGCTTAGCGCCTAAGAATAAGCATTTACTGTTGAGCCACTTTCCAAAGGGCTATATAAATCCACGAGATTTTACTTACTTACTTACTTATTTCATTTCGTATTTTTATACACCTGGCTCGACGTGGGTCTGTATAGACAATATTCACCACTCATACCGTCATATTACTCATATACGTATCTAACTAACCACGTGACTTCCGTTTAATCCTCAGATCAACAGTCAAACGAGTGAAGTCCAGACTCCAAATACCAAAGATTCCAAACAATAATGTATTTTCAAGCAGAGGCGTCATTTGGGAGACTGGGGAGGGGCCGTGGCCCCCAAGGAAATGAAAATATTAATTTATAATGTATTAGTGTGCAAAAATTGCAAAAATTGCCAAAAAATATCAAAAAATTGCAAAGTTTCCAACATTGGCCGTAAAATTTGCCAAAATTACTCAAAATTTGCAAAAAATTTGCAAACAAAATTCCAAAAAATTCCAAAAATGCCTAAAATTTGCCAAAAACTTGCAAAAAATGTGCCCACAATTTGTCAAAAATTTGCAAAAACTTTTCTCGCCCCCAAGAATAGTGTGAAATGACGCCACTGTTTTCAAGAACTTTAGAAACCCAGATTCCGCAGAAAAACCATGTACCCATTCGAGAGCCGGAAAGCCAGGATCTGAGGATAAATTCAGCGCTGGAATCACTGTTGATATAGCTCTATCTTTTTCTTGGTACCGCTCGTACCGCTCTCTTCCGGAACCTACCTAACACTGGTAGCAGTGGTAGCTCTCTCTGCACTGCTGCTCTTGGTGCCTCCTGTCCCATAGTTGTATTGTATATATATATATATATATATATATATATATATATAGCAATTATGCTTTCGTCTATTCGTCACTTAGATGGAAGTCCTAAAATATACAGCACGAATTCTTCCCACATCTCCTGTGAAGTTCTTTTCAATGGACCGTGGGAACCTCAGCTGGTGCTGATTGGATCAGAATTCGGCGCAGTGCAAAGAGAACAACACTCATTCTTATTGTCAAATGACAGTCGCAAAATCATCGTCCATTTAAAAATCAGTTCAGTTGAGTTCAGCAACGCTATTTACAGATGTCATCTGCGTTTTACAAGTCGGAACTTCTCATATGAACACATGGCTTCTAATGTTCCCACATATGAAGACTCCGTTACTTTGGAATCAAATTTCTCATATGAACACATGGCTTCTGATGTTCCTACATATGAAGCCTCCGTTACTTTGGAACCAAATGTATCTAACATCACCTGGGACCAACAGAACATGACAGAAATGACAAGCGAAAATTCTAGTAAGACAAGATTACGACTTTCATTATATATATATATATATATATATATATACACTACACAGGGTGAACAAGTAAAAACTGGCCACGTCATTTTATAATTAATGCTTCTCTTTATATTTTATAGCTGCTCATACGACTATAACTTTTTTAATTTGTGCGCGAGTATATCGCATACCTTTTCCCAATCCCTCTCTTCTACGTACCTTCCTTCTCCTTTCCCTCTTCTACCCTCCATTCTACACTCCTTCCTCTCTCTTTTACGAACCATCTCTGCTCGCTCTATATCCTTCTCACAACCACCTCCACTCTCTCCCTCCTTTCCCCTCCCAGAAACGCCACGCAAGCAAACTACCCTCTCCTTCTTCCTCCTTTCCCATTCCCAACCCATTCTCCACCGCTCTTTTTTACCATCATCAGCCTCCCTCTCCTTTTCGTACCCACTCCTCTCTCATTCTTCTATCTCCTTATGTACTTTATCTCTCTCTCTCTCTCTCTTCCATATTCTCACCCTCCTCCTCTCGCCCTTCTCTTCCTCTTTCCCGTCTACCTCATTTTAGAGAAGGACTGATTCCCAGGACTCTCTATATTTGCCCAGAAGTTGACTCAGCCTTCACTCAACAGCAGTGGTAAAATGCTTAGCAATTCATTTGACTAATATCTACACAGCGATAATCTTGTTGAAATAGGAAAAAAGACAAGCACAGTCGAGGCAATGTCGGAAAAGGAAACAGTTGTGATAGAATATAGAGAAAATTGGAACACAAAAGTCAGAAGGGAGACGGTAATTTGTTGATGTAATTATATAGTGATACATTTCAGATGTTGATGGTGAAAATATGGTGGCCAGAGTTGGAGTTGGTGGAATTATTTATATCTCCATCTCATTTGTCATTTTCGTGCAGATCATTATTCTTGTGGTGTTGGCGTTTCGAAAAAAGAAGAGTGAAGGTATTAGTTTGGCAAAGAAATGGTTGCCTAGACATTTCATGTATTGAATAACTGATTATAAAAGATTTATTACGAATTGCTTATAGTTGTGCGCAACACTTAGCTACATTACAGGTCTTGCTGAAATGCTTTAAGATTATATTATTCTTCATCTTTATGTGCCGCGCTCCATCAGGGGGTTGGTAGTCACTTTCCTCTAATTCTCTATAACTTCTGCCGCTCTTTCTAGGGCTTCATAGTTTATTGCGTTTGTCCAATCAAAGATGTCGTCCACACCAGGGTTAATTTGTCGTGGAAACTGTTGGGAACGGCGTTCCCATTGTTACAGCGGCAGCGGAACGAGTGGCAACAGAGCCAGCGCGTGACTTTTGGGGGCCCCCTGCAACTTTTTACGAGGGGCCTCTGCAACGTTTTTGAAAAGTCTTGACAAGCTATTTTCTTGAGCTATTTTCACGCTTAGTGGTACACTGCACGCATTCGCGTCAAATTTTCAAAACAGCCTATTTTTGGTTGTGGAAATTTCCACTAAAAAGTAAGCAAGTCACCATGTAAATGCTTGAAAAAAGTATTATGATTATAACTGGTCTTTTTAAGGTGTACACACAAACATAGAAACACAGTGATTGTGCCACAGCAATCCTAAATCTAACTTTTCTTCGCAATAACTTACTTGGATTAATTTAAGAATAAGAAAAATGAAAACTCTTAAATATCCGAGGTCGGCCGACCGGCGGGGCCCCCTGCGGCCGCAGGCCTTGCAGGCCTCACGCGCCGGCTTTTAGTGGGAACGCCCGTTCCCGTAGTTGTACAGTCAAGTATAGTTATTGACTACTCATTCTTTTTAATTAACATACAAAATTCGCTTAAATCCAACATATATATGTTGCAATGCTTTCTCAATTTCAAACGACTTCAAATTATATGCAAAGATTTGCAAATATTTTCAACATAATACTTGCTAAATTGGATTTAAAGTATGCTGGGGAGGGTAAGGTCACTATACGCTGTTGGGAACGGCGTTGCCATTGTTACTTGTCTTGTCTTGTCTTCAACCGTCTTCGCTCCGAAGATTGGTTGCATTATGAACTGTCATCTTCCAGATGTTACGATCTTCTGCTCTTCTTATCGCCTGCTCGATAGTGAGTCCCGTCCATTCTTTGATGTTGTCTTCCCACTTTTTTCTTGGCCTGCCTCTTTTTCGTGATCCAGGCATTGTGTCCTGCATTATATCCTTCTCCAGACATTCCTGCTTTGTTCGCATTGTTACTACGACAGAGGAACGATTGAGAATGGGGAGGGGAGGAAGGAGAGGGGGAGGGAGCGTTCGCATTGTTACTCTGACGAAGTTATTAAGTAGTGAGCGATACAAGTTAATAGTCAATAAAAAGTAAGACTGAGGTCCAATACTAATAAGAGCTTAATAAGAAATAGTAAAAATGGTCTATAGAGTACAGGCCCCGATAGTTCGGTAGGTGACGCTAGTTGTTAGTGAGCAGTGAAGGAATTATTAAAGTGAGTTTAGCACACTTTAGCGGACCGGGAATCACTTAAATAAGGGCTCGTGTGAAGACATAGGGTCGATAGCTGAGGTCAGCGCAGTAGCGTCATTTCACACTATTCTTGGGGGGCGAGAAAATTTTTTTGCAATTTTTTTGCAAATTTGGCAAATTTTAGGCATTTTTGGCAATTCAATGACTTCTGTAACACCATAACTCAAAGGCCGTGAAGTCTTTTATTCATTTTTACATGTTCAGTAATACAATAGCCTACGCTATTTTGAAATCTTATTCTCAGATTACGACCTACGCGGCATTCAAGACATCAATATGGCGAACTCTAGTCAGAGCACCTCGAGTGAAAGAGCTCAAGATGAAGAAGTGATAGTCATGAGACCAGGATACGAAGAAATGATCGCCCGCCAGAACATTAATCAGACTCCAGCACAGACCACCTACCTGAGGCTGACTGATGCACAGGGACAATCAGTCAGCGGTACTTCATCTGAGGGTCAATCACTAAGGTGTCCTCCTTACATCAATGTCGATGTTCACGACGAAACTGGAATCAGGCAGCGGGAAAATGAAATGGATTCAGATGATATTGGAACTCTGGAACATCGCCTGGTTAACGCCGAAGTATCAATACACGATTCAGACGGACAGGAAGACATCGAGGCAGAGCATCAGACAAGGCGTCCTGCTTATACGAATGTCGCTATTGGCCGAAGTAACGTTACCTTCAACTCAGCTTCATCGAATGATAATATGACAGCGCAGTCTTACGAAAACGTTGAACTGGAAAACGAAAAACATGATGAAAGAAAAGAGAAGGATATGCAACTGCGTAATATGGCTAACGTCAAAATAAATACTGCAAAGCAATCCTACGAAAACACAGAAATAGGAAGAGAAGACAACTCAACAGAAGACTTGAATGAAGACGAAAACAGCAAAGATAAACTAAAAGAAATGAACATGACACAGCCACAGTCATACGAAAACGTAAGACTAGGAGGCGATACGATGTAAAAGAATCGAAGAAAATGGCACGCAGGCGTCATTTTAGTCAAGAAAACTCAAGCTATTAATACGTGACTTATTTTCCGCTGGCCTTCTTGCCACAGCTTAATTATTAAAATTGACCATGTATCGTATCGTGAGGACGAATGCTTATTGATAGTTAAGTTTACAATATGGACATTATCTATTCGCTGCTATTCCAAAAATGCTACTCTCGGAAACAATGAAGCCTTTAACTCAATCTTATTTTGGTTGCGAGGAACAAAGGAAATAGGCTACACGAGCCATGAGACTACCATAGCACTTATCATGGAAGGTTGTTAGACTTTTAAGGATTCGTTGCAATGAGAAGAATATTGTCGAATGTAATCAAGTGTTTAAATTTTAAAGTCTATTTTGTGTTTCGGAGCTCTCATGGATTCATTCCTTACAGCTGAACTAAAGATATGTTCTAGAAAACTTTTATATCACTCGCCCAGTCGCATATGAGGCATTGTGATTGTAAAGTTTCAAATTAAAATTCTATTTAAAGTATGCTGGCAGTATGGAAAACGAATCTATAAATCTGTGATGATAATTTAGAATAACGTTATCTATACATGACAAACCCGATTTCTCGTTTTATTATTCACTGGAAGAGAAGAGCTTGATTCTTATGCTGAGCCTTGGAAGTCAATAAGGGATGGGAGAACAAGGAGCAAGATCTTATTCGTCTGGGGGTTGAAGTAAGGTATTAGTATTAGTGATATCAGTCTTGGTAGGCTTTCAATCGGTTCTATCACTTTATCACTTGTGAACTGTGGGACATTGACTGATTTACTGTGTACATTCATTTTTCTTTTTATTGATTAATTATTATAGTCACTGTAGTCAACCATAAGCTTATAGAAGGCGTTCGTAACATCAAAATAATTTCATATTCGTCTATTCACGGGAGTATGGTTATTGCGTGTACTGATTGCTTATCATAAAGATGAAGTGGAGTACTTGAATTTGAAATGACTCTTCACATTTGCTGATCTAAGCGATGATTCAGAATCTTAGCTAATGACAACTTACGAAAAATTTCATTTTACATGTAAACATTTTTTAAAATAGGTTTATTTACATGTTTAGGTCAGACTTGTCCATATATTGGGTTGACTCATGGATTAGATTGGGTCCAGATTTTGAAAAAATTAATGGGTTGGGTTTCATGAGTCAACACCCGTTAAACACGTTAAATAAATATACCGTACGTTTTCTGTGTAGACCATACTGGTTTGAACGTAACCACAGATCCTTATATTGTGGCCATAGTGTGGCATATATTGCAGACTGCATGCGCCTCATGGCGACATGTAGACCCACGCTAGCCCAGATTCTATCGTTTATTAGACATCGATTTGATCATTTGAATAAGCATATATGTAGGTTGTAAAAGTACAATTGTACTTTCACGTTTACGTCGGATTGGGTCACCAGACATCAATTTCACTTGGGTCTTGTTTCAGAAAACCGAACCATGGACATCTCTGGTTTAGGGTTTAGTGCCTTCACTATTTATTTGGCTTCATTCATCTTCCAAATCCAAATCAAACCCAACACCACAATAGACCAATTAACCCCTTAACCGTGTATTTAACTGTAACAAATGTAAAATGAACGGATACATACGGAGTCCCCAGTTAAGGGGTTAAAATAACAGAAAAGCAAAGTGCCCAACTAATAAACTACAGCCTACTGATATGTAAAAGACAAAAAAGGAACTCCAATTAATATAGAAAAAAACTGGTGAAAAGCATACTACAAGAGGCATTTCTGATAACACGAACATATAAGAGGCCGTCCATGAATGACGTCACGCGATTTTGGCAGTTTTTTGACCCGCCCCTGACATCGTCACAAAAGTCAGACCTCTAAAAATGACGTCACAACGCGTTAACCCCCTCCTCGTCTTTTTAATGTCAAAATTAATGTTTCAATGCACTTATTTCTTGAATGAAGCGGGTATTGCAATCAATTCGTTTGAAAATACTCATTATAAACTGAAACTTTTATAAGTGTAAAATACGTTCAACATTGTGGTAACATACGTGTATCATTGCGGTATTAATAACAATATTTAGTATTACGTGACGTCACATTTCTGGAAACCCCTCCCCCGTCGTCACACATCGTTACAAATGTTTGAAATCCCTAAATGCGTGACGTCATTTATGGACGGTTCCAAACCAAAAAAGACAAACTACATGTATAGTATCATACAAGTTTACAAGGTTTAAAATTTATTTGCATAAAGCATAATAGAAAAAAATCAGTGAATTGCTCATAATTAGACACAAATTGCAAGAGAAAGAAAAAAATAAAAGATACTAAAAGGGAGCAGGATTCCAGCAAATAGGTACCTTGGATGATAGGTAAAAAATTAATTAGTAAATATAAAAGTTAGGATAGTGCAATAACAGACAAAAACATCGTTTAAATTTAATAATCAAGGAACTTAGTTAATAAGTAATTTAAATTTAACTGAAAAAATATATTGTTTTAATTTTTTTAAAGATGTTTAGGTTAATTATGTTACTTAAAAGAGTAGGAAGACTATTCTAAATGCTTATTCACAATAATGGGCAGTTATTTCTGAATCTTACAATAAAAATTATGCATATAATTTCCTCTTAACAACAAGCAAAACTATATAGAAATTGCTCTTTGAAAATAATATATCAGAAACCACCATTGATCACACAGCAGCAGTTGTCAAAAAACACAGCAAAATCTGAGCGATTGAATAATGGAATGGTATGCATCAATACAACATAATGGACGTCACCCTATCATGTGCATCTGTAATAATTCGTTGGAATCATAATAACAATACATAGTGACCGTGAAGCACATAATAAACGAAACCAAAATTCTCTGTTATTGTCAATAAGCAACTCATGTTAGAATGTGATTCTATGTGTAACATCTGAGCCAGATCAGAGATAATCTAAGTACGTCTTCTATATCACAGTCAAAATCAAGCGGTTGTTTTGAATTCAGTAAACATTTTTCAAAGTGTTAGTTTTTCAAGTATAGGTCTAAATTAATGCATCATAATATGATAAAAATTATTCAATATTACAATAGAGTCAAAATGCTGCCACTGTATAACACGATAGATATTCATCATTTGATATGTAGACCTATACAGTAAACATATATGATATGATATTAATCGTTCATTAAATATCGTGAACATAACCAGCTTGTGGAAACTTGCCAAGACACAAGAATATTTTAGCCTAAATAAAGACAAATACTCCCATATAACATAAGTGAGCGCTTGATTCATCAAAATACAAACATCTTAGAATAGGCAACTGCTGCAGAAAGATGAAATGCACAGATGGAAACACGCTTTGTTATTTCGCAATTAGATCTTTGGACTGCCAGAATTTTGAGCATAATCAACTGTTTAAGTTTAATTACTTAAATATTTATTTGGCTTCATATCAGAAATCGCCATTGATTAAATGACACTAACCAACAACATGAAAAATTCTAAACAACTAGACATCAATCCACGGTAAAACATGTTCAACTTTGAATTTATGTTCATAAATTGAGCGTGATCAAAGATAAGCAACACACATCTTAACAATGCAGTTTGGTTAAATGAAATGTCGACAGGAATAAATAGGTCTAAACAATCTCAAAGATGTTAGTTGCTCAAATATAAATCTTAATCAATTCATTATAATTACGTAAAAATTCAACTAAGGAACTCAAATGATAGTGTTTATATGATATGTAAAGACATGACTCTGTGTAAAAAATGCAACTGCTGTAAATGAAAATGAAAATCAATTAATCAATCAAGGATTTATTTCCAAACAAAACCATTGCGTATTGTTTCAAGTTACTAAGTTACAGAGAGAAGCAACAGCAACAGCTGGTGCTGCAGCAGTAGCTACAACAACATGGAATTAGTTTCGACCATTTTTGCCAGAAATCAAGCAAATTGGTCGGATTTTTGGGGCGCCGAATGGAACTCCCCGAGATTGGGGAGAAGGTCTTCGAGGCGCAATGTATTCTGAAGCGCAGAACGCGAAAACGAAAATTCGAATACCTGGTGAAATGGAAAGGTTGGAGCAGCAAATATAATTCCTGGGAACCGGAGGAAAATATTTTGAACAGTGTGCTGATTGAAGAATTTCAAGAAGGTGGTAAAAAAAACTAGGAGTGGAGAAAACAGACTACAAAAGAAGAAGTTTAAACCTCAAAAGAGAGCTGTCTTTATTGAGAGCGGTAGTGAAACTGAAACTGAAAGTGAAACTGAAAGAGAAGAGGCACCTACCTTGCCCAGACGACGTCGACCAAAACCTCATTAAATACTGTTACGATTAGATTTTATTAAATAAACCGCCAAAATCTTAAATTTATAGAATAATCATGACGTGATTCTAAATAATATTTACGGATTTTACATGATAAAATTGCATAAAAATTGAACTAAGGAATCGTTCAACAAAGAAATTAAAAACCAAAACAAAGATTTAAAATCGGGTTCGGTAATTTCGTGACATAAGTATTTGGCGAATCCGGATATTGCCGAATACCACACTATCCGACTGGAGCGAATGTCCGAAGCGGTTACTGGTCATCCCTTAATGGTCTGAGCTCATAAGAGTCACGACGCTGTTCCAATTCTTTCTGGCCTTCAAATAAAAAAGTGTTTAAAAGCAAATGCAATTTGTGGTTCACGTATACAAGCAAAGTGAACATTCCTAGTTTAAAACCTAAATTGCCAAGTTACAGGAATTTGTCATGCTGACTAAATACGAGATAATAGCACATAAAATGCAATTGGATTATTGACGTAGCAGTTTCCTACTTAGTGTAAATGAAATTTGCAGGTGGCTAAAACAATTATTATTTGATAATATTACTGCTTGTAGGTCGCTTGAACTGAAATTACGATTTTCAAATTCACATGATTGTGCCAGATGAATGTTTAGCGCCTGTCCATGTAGGCCTACTTAGTGACACTGTGCAGTAGATTTTCATTAGAAATCAGTTTAATCGCAGTGTTTCTTTCAAATGCCAGAAACAAGATCACATTATTATACCATCCTGACAACCCAGCCGAACAAAAACAGAATGAGACCCTAACATATCTGCGTCTTTATCTACTAGATTGTATGAAAGATATTTTCATTTTTCTTACTGCGTCGGCGCTTGATGAAGAAAACGATGATGCCGACGACGACGACGACGCCGACGCCGACGACGACGATGAAGAAGATGACAACGATGGGAGCCACTATGGCTGCGATATTTTGACCACCTGATGATGACGGATCAACCAACGGTGTTACTGTTGATTCACCTGAAACTAAATATGAAACCAAATTCTAAAATAGAAATAACCGATCAATACACTAAAAACACAGTTACAAGATAATGGCATATTAAGTGACTGTACGCAACACCTATTCTCCTAAGGCTGCCAGAAATATTTCGACGGAATGCGGACATTTTTCAGAAAATATGCGCCAAAGAAATTCAACCGCCGTAGACTTAATCCGAATGTTACACCCATTCATTTAGCCTCGACTGTAACTAAGTTGTGTATTCTTTCCTACGTATGCCTAGGCATACAATCATAGATATGGGCCGCGGGCTGCTTTTAGTTGACCCGCGACAGTATATACGTTTTTGAAATGTTTTGCTATATGGCTATGCGTGAAATTGATTTGATGTAGAATATTTTTCGTTTGAAAAATTTGTTTGATGTAGAATCGGAGATACTATGTTTTGCTGTTATTTCTATTTGTGACCAGCACTCACTTATATGTGAGCAAGGGTTTTCCAAAATCACTCTACTAAAGACAAAGCTGAGATGACGTCTGTCCAAAGGAAATTTACAGGCAAATTTGAGAGTAGCTTTTGCTGCAGATTTAAGACCAGACATTGCTAAATTAGCGAAAAAATAAACAACGCCATGTCTCCCAGAGGGGGTTCTAGGGGGGGTGCATGGGGGTACAGATGTCCCCGGGCGCCGAGGTGGGAGGGGCGCCAAAATTGGTTTAAGATAGGGTCACGGTGGTTTTTAACATGCTAACTACGGGGCCGCGGCCCCCCAGTAGTTTTCCTGGCCCCCGCAGTAATTATGGCGGCCCCTCTTTCATTAAAAGGCCCCCAGAGGCTATTCCGAGTGTTTCTTATTGGGCTAACACAATTTAGCATATATGTTTGCTTTTGTAATGACTTCTTGTGCTAATCTAACTGAGGAATGAACGATACGCAGATGACACCACACTAATGGCAGACACAGACAGAAAACTACAAAGGTTATTAGACAGATTAACAGAAGAGAGTGAAAAGAAAGGACTAAGAATAAATACAAAAAGACGTACTGTATGGTCATAATAAAAAAGAAAAATTCTTAGGTGCAGACCACAATTATTATTATTATTATTATTATTATTATTATTATTATTATTATTATTATTATTATTATTATACAACGTAGAAATTTATGTGGAAACTAATACAGTGACTGCGTGGACACATTACAAATTATACATTACAATAGCTCGTGCGAAATAGCCAAGTTTTAAGATTCTTCTTAAAGGTGTCTGGCGTTAGGGAGAGTTGAACTGAAGAAGGCAGGCGGTTCCATGCCCTTGCAGCAGTCACGGGAAAGGCACGATCGCCTACAGTACCAAGGCGCGTCAATGGAACGACCAGAGAAGCGGTTCTAGCAGATCTCAGGCGACGCCGACCTGCCTGATCTGCGACTCGGACTAATTCTGTCGCTAGGTACTCTGGCTCTATACCATTCAGGCAGCGGTAAGCCAGTGTTGCTAACTTAAACTGAATCCGCTCCGGCATTGATAGCCAGTGTAAGTCTCGTAGAAGCGGTGTTATGTGTTCACGAGAAGAGACCTGGGACGAAGATCAACCGCGCCACTGCGTTCAATACGACCTGGAGACGGTCCAGCAGGTGTTGCGGTGATCCGGCGAGTGTCGCGTTCCCGTAGTCTAGTTTGGTCAGCACCAATGAAGAAACCAGAGACTTGATAGCGGTGACAGACACTGATCTTCGTACACTTCTGATCAGCCGGAGTGCGTTGGAGCAGCTGGCAATTGTCTTCGAGACATGGGTCCTCATCGATAATGTGCTATCGATGTGGATCCCGAGATTCCGGACAGACAACACTGGTTGTACCTCAAGTCCATCGATGCTGATACAGGTCGTCGGTGTCAAGTGTTTCTGACGCTCAGAGGTGATCCATAATACTTCAGTCTTAGCAGCATTGAGTTGCAGCTGATGTGACTTCAGCCACTTGGTCACCTCGACCAGGCACCTAGTGACACGCTGCTGGAGCAGATGAACTGCTGCAGGAGGGCTGCTTCCATATACTTACGTGTCGTCAGCGTAGAGGTGTGCTTGGAGCCCGAACCGTTGGACAGTGCTTATCAGGTCGGCGACGTAGAGCGCGAAGAGAATAGGCCCTAGTACGGAGCCTTGGGGAACTCCACGTACTACACAGGTCGGCGGAGTGGTTGAGCCTGCACAACATACATGCTGCACCCGATTCGTTAGATAGAAGGAAAACCATTGGAGCACTCGACCGCTCACTCCATACGATGCCTCCAACTTCTTCAGTAGTGTACCATGGTCCACCGTGTCGAAGGCGGCGGTGAGGTCCAGCAACACCAAGACCGCTACATCCCCGGCGTCCAGCGCTCGTAGGATGTCCAGCGACACTTTCAAAACTGCGGTTTCGGTTGAGTGATGTACCCGATACGCGGACTGGAGGTCTGGAAGGAGATTGTAGGTCGTTAGGTAGCGGATGAATTGATGTGACACGAGCCGCTCGAGCAGTTTCGACAGCACCGACAGGTTGGAAATCGGTCTGAACGACTTAATATCAGCGGTATCCAGGTTGGGCTTCTTGAGTCTAGGAGTGATATAGGCGGATTTGAAGATCTCTGGTACCGATCCAGATGACATCGAGCGATTGAAGAGTTTGGATAAGAATGGCGCGAGGAATAGCTTCAATATAGGGGGATAGAAATAAAACAGGTAACAAAGTTCAAATATCTAGGAAGAATTTTCACAAGCGATGGAAGAAGTGAAAAGGACGTTGAAACCAGAATAGGAATGGCGAAGACAGCCTTCGCTCAACTTCAAAAGATCCTAACAAATAAACACATTACAACCACAACACGGCTCAGAATTCTTCAAAGCTAATAGCTATGTTTGGGCAGTTCTGATGTAGGCCTATGGGTCAGAAACATGGACGCTGACAAAATCAACAGAAAGGAAGCTGAAAGCTGCAGAGATGTGGTTTCTCAGACGTATACAAAAACTTTCATGGACAGAAAAATAACCAACGAGAAGTACTAGAAGTATTTGGTGTTAAAAGAAAATTGCTACAAACCATAAGAAAGCGACAGTTTGGAATTTTTCGGACATCTGCTTAGAAAGAATGGATTGGAAAATCTAGCTATAACAGAAAAAAGGGCAAAAGAGGAAGAGAAAGACAACGAATAAAGTATGCATACAGTCTCAGAGAAGCAACAAGAGCTAAAGACAACATCGAACTGATAAGGAAAGCCAGAAACAGAGAAGAGTGGAAATCCATGGTCGCCGACGTAGCAATACATGGCACATGAAGAAGAAAGAAGAAGGAATGAACCTAAATTACTAATTTCCATTATGTACTAAATGTATAATAGAGCTCAGCAGTGGCGTAGCTGGGCAAAGTGCTGCCTGGGGCGAAAATAAAGTGTCACCTTTTTGCGGCGGAAAAAACACGACACACAACTTCCGAAAAAATCTTGGCAAGCAAAAGAGGTCGTCGCTTTTTTTAACAAAAAAAAATATTATTATTTATTATTATGTTTTACCAAACCCAAAATTCCGCCCCTGACACAATGCTGCCGCCTTAAGTCAAATTCCCAAAAATCTTGACGGGCAAAAAAGGTCTTCGCGTTTTTATCAAAGTCCCGAGATCACCGTGTATGTCAGCATATGACGTGTCAGCCATGACGGCGCCCACTTCCGGTGAGCGCCGTCATGGCCGCCCTGCGCACGTTTGTGTGCGCTTCGGATTTCGTCGCCGTTTTGGTTTTATCCGATGTTCTACGAGCGGACTTTTGCATCGACTCGTCGGTTTTTCGAGGGTCTTCTGCAGTTCTTCGCTTTTTAACGTCGTTCTGAACGTTTCGAATCGGTCGTCGTTCATATAAAGCTCGCCAAGGTCAGCCGCTAATGGCTGCCGCGTGGTACAGCGCGACCGAGAAGGGATGTTTTCCGGACTTCGTTGAATCAATCTTCGTCGGATTCGCTGATATCGGCGACGAAACATTTCTCTCGGAAGATCGCTCGTGGATTTTGCCGACGGGGAATACTTCTGACTGGCTGGGGCGTCCGTCTTCGGGTTCGCCCATCGCCGTCGGTCTCCTTGCTGGAAATTCTTCTACCAATCTCGCGGACCAACAACATCTTCCGTTCTGCGCTGACAACATCGTGGTGGTTGCAGTTCTCCAGTGAAAGTCCGCTTCTTACGACTGCACCGGACTTCTCGGTCGCGAGTTTTGTTCTTCTTCATCCGAGCGGACTTCAACATCGCCATCTTCTGTCCACCATTGACATGTTAGCGTTGTCAAAGCGCTTTTGATTTTGGCACTTAACCATGTTACAGCGCTATAAAAATTGTCTTAGTAACTAGCATATATGCGTGAAAAATACCCAAAACTGCCACCCTATAGATAAAGTGCCACCTGGAGCAGTTCGCCCCCGCTGCCCCCTCGCCACTTCACTGGAGCTCAGTATTCTGGATTGTTACTAACGGTAAATGTAGACCTATGTATGTCATAAGTTGAATTGACATAAGCAAATTTCAATCAATCAATCAATTAATAAACTAAAATCGGGAAGTGCCAAAATTAGGTTTCATCCGGAATTTTAGAAGTTTTTCACCGCCGCCTAGTAATTTTTTCTTAAAAAACACCTACGGATGACCTTTTTTGCTTGTCAAGGTATTCGCGAAGTTGAATGAAGAATTAAGAGTCGTCAAAATGGACAGCACGACGCCCTTTTTTGCTTCTTAGGATTTCCGTCAAGTTGAGGGGGCGCCATCAGTATGTTTTGTCCCCGGGGGCCGGATGCCCTAGCTCCGCCCCTGATGTCTCTTCAGCTTCCACGTCTACATCGACTGTCATCTAACTTTATTTGTTTTCAATTTCATATTCACCGTAAAAAAATTAAAATTTAACTCTTTCTATTAGACCAAACTAGAATACGGTCTGGCATAGTTGCCACAATAGGTTTTAATCAATGTAACGATTGAATGGCCTTTCAGGTTTTCGTAATTTTACTTTAGATTTTTAGAAGTTTAGATTCTTGAATAATATTGCCAAGCAATTTTGCATTTGGCCCGCGAGGACATGGGAGACACGTCATTTGGCCGCCCGCC
>JACLAT010000095.1:110000-200000 GCA_018105865.1 Metaphire vulgaris
TGAATTACACAGAATAATATCAGACAAATCGCTGCTGCTGCTGCTACAAAGCAGTGTTCTCTCAGTTAACGGTAATTCTAACTAAATACCTAAAATAACTGAAAAATAACTGTCAGTTAACTAAAACTTTAACTTTAACTGAAAAATGACAAATAACTTTAACTGTAACTGTAATAGAATAAAGTGAAGCAGTTAAGTAATAGAAAAATGTATACAAGTGAAAAATAATTTTATAAGTTTATTTGTGTTTGTTGAACAATTCTGTAGGGCTTCAATTGTTGTGGCAAAACTTGCATGACTCAGAGGGTAATGTTCTTTTGGGCCAAGATTCAGGGCTATAGTACAGACCTCAAACAAACAGTGGTTGCTTGATTGATGACCTTGGTTAAACGGCCTACATTCCATTGTCCACACCTGATAATACCAAGCTTTGGCCTGCATGTGCTTGTTTACTGTTTACCAGAGCGTAGCGGATGGGGCAGGTGGGGAATTATGCCCCAGGCGCCGAGGTGAGGGCACCAAAATGGGTTTTGGGGTAAGTTAAACAGTTAAATACATAATAAATAAGAAGAAACAAGCGCGGGCAACCTTTATTTTGCTCGGAATTGGTTATTGAAAGGAAAATGCAGCAAGAAAACATGGATAACCATTCAAAGGCATAAGGAAATTGCAGCTGATTTTAGAATCAAGATAGAAATTGGGAAAAGAAGCAGCAGATGCAGTTTCGACTAAAGGTATTGAATTTCTGTAGTGTGAAATAGCTGCTAAATCAACATGATAGAGGCATAACCAAGTTTGAATTAATTATTTTTGCTTTACTTCACTAACCCATAACTAAGTAATGTATACACATTGATTTACATGTTGTTAATGTCATCAGGGAAAAAAACTGTAACTGTAACTAAAAAAACATAACTGTAGCTGAAACTGTAACTGAAAAACCATAGCTTAAATAACACTAACTGTAACTGAAACTGAAAAACATAACTGTAACTAAACTGTAACTGAAAAACCATAACTTAAATAACACTGCTACAAAGTCCATTTGCGTATGCCTGGTCCTCGTACAGTATGTTCGATGCGGATTAATTTAATAACGAGAATGCGGTAAATGCAAGCAATGTTATTGGAGCCTTGCCAAATATCTTTGCTGTGAAAGAAAACTACATGTTCTGGCCGGAAGCAATGTTAACTTAACGCTGCGGACATTGTCCTGATGCCAACTATTACTTTGCTTTGTTATTTAAAACCGCGGATTAATTACTCCATTTTATCAGTTTAATCGCTTGAGAAATTCACATAATTTCGCGTCGTTGCCTGCTGGGATCGATTTCGAATGCCATCGAACGATATTCTAGCCAGGGCCGGTTTATCCAATGGGCGATCTACAGTAGGGTGGGGGCGTCTAGAGCGGCAAAATTCTGTGGGGAGGCAATAAAAGAAATGCAACAAAATAAATATTAACAAATGCCTCTCTTTAGTAATAAATGGATTGAATCAGTGGTTTTCAGGTCCGTTTGGTGCACACGCAAAAAGGTCATCATCACTTTTTTACGCCCTTCATGTACATTTTTCTACATTTTTAAAAACTTTATAACTGTTTGAGAACATTTTAAACTGATTGGCGGGGGTGGGGGTGCAGTGCGACAAGTTCGCCTAAGGCGCCAAATACTCTGGTGCAGGCACTGATTCTAGCACATTGGTTCTGGTATGTATTTTCTAATTATGTATCTCTTGTTAATACTAAGAAGTCCTTGGTTCTGCTTTATTGAAACTTCGAACATTGCCACACTGCAGCACAACTAGGCCAATCGACCGCAAATGAATGCTTCGTTTTTATCATTTGAGAAATAGGTTTGTGTTTGTCTTCGCCTATTTCTCCTATTTTATTGCTAGATAATTCATCCGCTGGCTGAATACTCGACCACGCAAACCCCCCTACTCGAGGGGACAGGAAGCCCACTTGGCCCGGAGCTCTGCTTAAAATGGGGTCTCGAAATAATAGACCTATAGGCATATAAATAATTTCTGTGTAATTATTTGTAATTTTCTTAAGGCTAACTCCGCCATAGCCGGTGGCAAACCCTGGTTGAGAAAGGAGGAGCCAAACACACATACAAACACACATAGACGCCCATCGTCTTTTATACGGACGCTTCTATGAACAAACACCACACACACACACACACTCACGCAGTCTCGGCTCTAGATTCATATTAAGAGTTGGGATACTGAGTTACCTAAGTTACTGAGTTACCTGAGTTACTCATTCAGCTTCTTGACACGTTCAGCCTGCGGCAATTAGTCAGAGAGCCGACACACGATCGTGGAGGGCTGCTAGACGTAGTCATCTCTCCAGCGGATGAGGACACACACGACGTAGTGGTGGCAGACACCGGCCTCTCAGATCATAAGCTGGTCCGCTGGACACTCCCGGTTGCCCGTCCGCAACCAGAATTCATGACGATTCGGAGGAGGCGCTGGGCGCTCTTGGATCGGGGTCGGTTTATCGACCGGCTTAAAGAGTCGTCGCTTTGCAGCCCTCAAGACCTCATAGAACCAGCTACTGCAACGGATCTGGCCGACCGTTACCACACAGTTATCACTGGCTGGCTGGTATATAATATACCTTCCCCATATACCTTCCCAATAGCTATTTTAAGAGAGGCTGAGCGCCTAAGAATAGGCAGCTACTGTTGTGCTGCTTTCCAAGGCGCTATAGAAATCCACGATATTTTACTTTACTTTACTTTACTGGAATATTGGATGACCTGGCACCGTTCGTGGAATCGACTGTGCCGATTCGACCTCACCTCTCTTACTATGATCAGGACTGCCGAAAAGCGAGGCAGAAGGCTCGACGTTTGGAACGGGCTTTCCAGAAGCGGAAGAAGCGTGGGTTCGGGAGAGACGACGCAGCTTATAACGCCTGGCGTGAAGCCCTTAAAGATAGTAGGCGTCTTGTTAGGGCGAAGGGTCGCCAATTCTGGAAAAGCTCGCTCGAATCAGCAGCTTCGGATTCGGGGCAGACATGGAAGCACCTGGACAGACTTCTTGGAAACCGCGATCATCGCGGCCGTGTGACCACTAGTTTTTCTGCAGACGACTTCCATCAGCATCTTGAGGACAAGATCACCGCCATTCGTAGAAGAACGTCGGATGCGGAGCCGGTCGGCTACACCGAGATTACAAGATCCTCTCTCACCGAGCTCTCGGCTCCGACGAGGGAGGACGTTATCGCGATCGTCCGGGCATCCCCGAATAAACAGTGCGACCTCGACCCCCTTCCAGTATGGCTTCTCAAGGAAGTGATCGACACTCTGGCGCCATTTCTCGTGACGCTTATGACCACGTCTCTGAGAACCGGCGAGTTTCCCTCGTGCTGGAGACATGCAATTGTACGTCCACGGCTGAAGCGGGTGGGAGCGAATACAACCGACATCGACAACCATCGCCCAGTTTCCAACCTACCCTTTCTCTCCAAAGTCCTGGAGAGGTTCGTCAATACGCAAATGGTTGGATATCTGGCAGCGAACGGACTAATGCCGAAGAAACAGTCGGCATACAGACGCGGTCATTCCACTGAGTCGGCCATCCTGCGCATTTTTAATGATATTGTTGATGCCATATCGAATGATCGAGTCGCTTTCCTCTGCCTTCTGGACCTATCGGCAGCCTTCGATACTGTCGATCACGAGATTATGGTCCGACGGCTGGAGCTTTCTTACGGCATCAAGGGAGGAGCCCTCAAGTGGCTGCAAGACTACCTAACCAATCGCACGCAGTCGGTATGGTGGAACGGGGTCATGTCCTCACCGCGTCCTGTTCTCAGTGGCGTGCCGCAGGGGTCTGTGCTAGGCCCGCTCCTGTTTATTCTGTATGTCGCAGACATCGGACGGATTGTCGAGGAGTGCGGGCTAGCCCCTCATGCTTACGCAGATGATGTACAGATCCTCGCCTCTTGCCCTGCCAGAGACATGGAACAACTACGTGACCGCGTCATAGCGTGCATAGCCAAAATCAAACTCTGGACCGAGGCAAAATGTCTGGCTGTCAATCCAGCCAAGACAGAAGTTCTCTGGATTACCACCCCAAGGAAGACGCATCTAATTAGCCATGCGCCGCTCGTCATCGATCAGATCCCTATTGTCCCGTCGGCCGAGGTCCGCCTTCTCGGAGTTTTATTGGACGAGTCGCTGTCACTCCGGAACCACATCGGCATCGTCGCTCGCAATTCCTTCTACCATGCAGCTCCGGCGGATTAGAGCGATAAGAAGACACATACCTGCGTCTGCTGCGACCCAGCTTGCGCGGGCACTGGTGCTTACGAGAATAGACTACTGTAATAGTATACTACTCGGAACGCCAGGCTACCAGCTCAATCGTCTGCAGATGGTCTTGAACGCTTCCGCCCGAGTGATCTTTCAGACCAGGTGGTGTGAGCACGTCACTCCCCAACTTCGGGACAGACTACACTGGCTCCGCATACCGGAGCGGGTAATCTACAAAAGGTGCTGGTTCACGTTCAGAGCACTCTACGACCCGTTCTGCCCAGACTATCTTTCGGTGCTTCTTCGAAAGCCTTCATCCACAGAAGGTCGCTTGAGGCTCCGCTCCTCCAGTCGGGTCCGACTGACGGTGCCTCCTCCCTCGAGAACAGCCCAACTGGGGGAGCGTTCTGTTACTCGAGGGAACCCGGCTCTCTGGAACGCGTTAGTCGTTACCAGACATTGTCACCAGCGCGACCAACTTGGAAACATTCACTAAGAAACTAAAAACGCACTTGTTCGAACACGCTTTTAATTCGATGTAAAGCATTCTTGACTCTAGCCCGCTAGGACAATAGCGCTATATAAATTAGCCTATAACTAACTAACTAACTAACTAAGATTTGCAAATGGCTCGGGCCTCCACTGATCTGTGAAATGGCTTGTCACAAAGTCAAACTATTTCAACTTATGCGGGTTCGCAGCATCCTCTTTAAGATGCACTGTGTAGTTCTATGACTGTGTGAACGAGACTATGAAAATTGTCGCTAGTTGTTCAGCAGATTTAATTGCTTGATAAATCTACGATATCGGAAGTGGACTGCTGTGAATCTATTCGAGATTTCTCTTACGATGTCTTCATTCCATGACTTCTAAGACTTAGGACAAAAACTTACACTTATTTTAAGGTTTCCTCATAATATGTTTATTGAGAAACGGGTCTTTGATCTACAAGGTATAAATGTATTTCGTTTCCACACTTTATTCACCCACGCACACGTTTACTGGTAATGGATTAACGTAAGGAGTGGGGTATGAGGTCACGAGCCAAATGACCTGCGTTGTAGGCGTTAGAGTTAAGGGAGCTGTGACAATAATTGTGAGAATGGTTAAAAATTGTTAATGACAGTCAGCATGGATTTTCAAAGGGACGGTCATGCCTGACCAACATGTTAGACTTTATGGAGGAGATTTATGATGACCTAGATGAGGGCAAGGCAGTCAATATACTATACTTAGATTTTGCTAAAGCTTTTGATAAAGTATCTATACGAGACCGGCTGGAGTGTTGAAACAGGTAGTTCATATTATTATTTTTTTACCTCAGAAATCATGCATTAGAAATCTTAACATTTCAAATCCTACATTACATACCTGTACAGTCATGCTGAATTCTAATGGTACATGATGAATTGGATGTTAAGGACAAGCAACTGTAGGGTGACGAATAAGAACTTCTTTGATCGATTTGGATTGTCAGGTAAGACTGAACCTCAGCTGAAAAAGTGGAGGTTGCGCCCAACATCTTTTCCCCTTCATGTTTCCACTCGATGGTGGGAATCATTTTTCCAGAAAATTTCACATTACAGGTCAAGGTAACATTTTCTATGTCGTCCAAATCACATGATGCGTTAATGGACGAATGACACTTAGGAGGCCCTAAAAATAGGCAGACAACTGTAGTTCATTAGCTTCCTTAATGAGACGCAATATTAATCGAAATATCAAATTGAGACGTTAAATCTCAGCAAATATGAGATTTCCAATGGAACTTTGTGAATAATCTTTTTTGAAAATGAGGCGAGCAAGGTAAAATCATCATAATTCAATCAAATGAACCATTTGAGACTTCGTCCATAGTTGTAGTTAATGCCATTGTTAATGAAAAGCCAAATATGTTTTATTAACAAATGAGTTTTATTAAAGGATTAGCTTCATTATTTATCCGTATATAAAGTTCTTCCAAATTTTCATTTTAAAAGTGAGAACCATTCGAAATACTAGAAAAGTGTACGTACCGACAACTGTTAGCAGAGAGTCCACCTGCTGTCCATGGCCTGCTCTGTCGATGCAGCGGAATTTTCCCGAGTCTCTCATTTCAGCTCTTTTAATGATGAGTTTATTGATCCCAGCTTCCACTTCCTTTTTAACTTCATACCGAGTATCATAGTCATTGACCAGTTGGTCATCTAGATACACATCAACTGGTAAAGTGTTTTCCATTGGAATGCGTTGCCATCTGATTGCTTCATCCTTATAATAGGTTTTGCAGGTCAATTGAAAGCTGTCTCCCACTTGAACTTCGGGTAATTTCGGCATTAATTGTAGCTCTGTGTTTTCTAAAATGCAATAAACTAAACTAAATAGATAATTGTTTAGACGGGCTAAATAACAAATCTAAATTCATTTATTTGTATCTGAAACGTCCCCGTGAGTTTTAATTGACTAAGAACATTTATATTCATTAGGAAATACAAAGAAACTGCATGCATATACTCTGATGTCTCTTGGAATATGACTAATCGATCGTAAGATTAGGTATAATATTTGGATTAGGTTTAGTTAACAGTGGCGGCTCTAGGATTTGGCAAATGGGGGCGTTGGGTGGCAACTTATCACAGATAAGCAGCATACATCTTAACAATGCAGTTTGGTTTAATAAAATATAGACAGGAATAAATAGGCCGAAGCAATCTCGAAGACATTAGTTGATCAAATAGAAATCTTAATCAAATCATTCTGCTTATATAAAAATTCAAATAACGAACTCGAATAATAGCGTTTAAATGATATGTAATGACATGATTGATATGTGTCTCTACTCCATGAAACAAATGCAACTGCTGTAAATTAAAATGAAAATCAATTAATAAATCAAGGATTGATTTCCAAACAAAACCATTACATAGTGTTTCAAGTCACTAAGCTACAGAGAGAAGCGCTTAACTCTTTATAGTTCTAACTCAATTGCAAAGTGTAGTATTAGAAATAACATGCTATTAAGGGAACCTGCCAAAAATGCTAGAAGTCATTGTTCTGTCATTAGAAATCTTGGATGAGGAAGCACGACAGCTGGGATTGGAGGTGAACTGGTCCAAAACTAAGATTCAGACTACTGCCCCATCACAACACTCATCTGTGTTTGTGGCTGGTAATAAAGTGGAGGTAGTTAAGGAGTTCGTCTATCTGGACTCATTAGAATAGACAACACCGGAAGCAGTGAATCAGAGGTGCTGAGGCGAATTGGTATTGCAAGGGAAAGTTTTGCCTCGCTGAAAATAAATATTCGGCGCTCGAGTATCCACCTCCACACAAAGCTTCGCCTGTATGCCGTTTACATAATTCCAGTGTTGCTCTACGGAGTAGAAACATGGACTCTGACCTCATCCATGATCAGGAAACTGGATGCCTTCCAACAATGGTACCTGAGAAGAATTCTTCAAATATCGTACACCTCACATACAACAAATGAAGAGGTGTTCCGACGTAGAGGAGAGGAACCCATTTCCATAAAAAAATACAAAGCAGGCGTCTCCACTACTTTGGGCATGTTGCGAGAGCAGCTCCAAACATGTACCATGTGAGAGTCCTACAGGAAGCAATTAAAGGCCCCCAAAAATCGTGGAAGAGACCAGTTGGTCGACAAAGAATCACCTGGACCAGAACAATTCGATCTGACTTGGTTCAGTGTAACGTTGGACTTTTCACAGCCTGGAAAACGGCTCGAAACAGAGGTTCTTGGAAATGTTTATTGGAAAAGGCTACGCTTCGTCAGTGAGTTTGCCGATGATCATGATGATGATGATGAAGGGAAGTAAGTTCTTGCATGACAGCAGCATGTTAGTAGTAATAAATAAGCCTCAAATCATTTTAGCAGCAATTTAAAATAAAAATAATGATGTAAACATCACATAACTCAAGTGTCTAAGTATACAAGCAGTGTCAAAATAAATCAAAATGCATAAGCCATTCATTTGCAAAGCTAAAAAACTTAGCTTAGGCACAAAGTTACTATGTTACATAAATGTGTTATACTAAGTAAAAACAAAATAATCTCATATAATATCATTGAGCATTAGTGATTTCTTGAAATGTTAATATCATAGATGATAGATTGCTGGAGGAAGATGAATTTTACAGATGAATAAGGGCATTGCTATTTTGCAATTCTATCGTTGTACTGCAAAGTAGCTGTGAATGTTGTAAGATCTGCCTGTTCCTCGGATAGCAGAGAAAATGCATGTTTTAGCCAAAAAACACTTAAAATTATTTCGAAATCGTAAACAGGAATAAAAATTATAATCACGACGTGATTCTAAATATTATTTACGGAAGTAAAAGGTAAAGTTTCGCCCATACTCGAGTTCGAGCGTTCGGCTTGGCGCTGATCTCCGATTTCAGGCAAACAGCGACGCAGGTGGCTTGCGCCATTAATCTAGAATAGCTTGCCATTGCTTTCTCCAGACCCGCGTTTAGCATTCGCAGCCAAAGCTGCTATTCATTTACCACCGCCCTCTAGCGAACGAAGGCTGAGTCGACCTTAGGGGATTGTTGTACCCATTCAGTCAGTGTGTCGCTTTAGCGTCTTGCCAATCTGCCATCAAACCTTCCCCCTTACGGATGTTAGACGATAAAATTACATAAAGAGGAGGGGCGTTGGGTGGCAACTTCTAAGCATGGGTGACCAACTATTTTTCATAAATCAGAACATACAGGAAGAATATGACCGTCGATGGCAGTCTAGTGTTGCATATTTGAACAGCTTGTATAAAAGTCAGTGTCCAATATCTAGAATTGTTGCTGTAATTCTACAGTCAATTAATAACGATGGGCTAACAACAATTTTGACCTAGGCTAATGTATTATACGTTTACAATTGCAACAGACAAATCAAACAACATTATTATCTATAACGAACAAACCAGAATCTACGAACCAAATTAATGGCATATTTAGGTCTGTTGTAGCAGTCAATGAAGGGCTAGTTTTCAGTTATATCTAGCATCAAATTCGCCAATGAAAGCATTTAAGTTGATTGAGCGAGAACGCTTCGACTCAACTGATAGCATAGCAATATTGCTAAAGGCGACTGTCAGACATTGTTCTTCGTAGATCAGTTTTCATTATCTTCATAGCTGAAAAACTTCTGTCACAAGCAGCAATTGTAACTGGTAGATATTTCTAAAACTGCAACTAATCATTGACAGTCTGCTCACTCTGCTGAAAGACAGAATCATTTGATACCGTCTACCTGCATACGTATTGACGGAATTGATGTGCAGCCGGTGTCGTCGGTACGGAACCTCGGGATATTCCTGGATAGCACCGTATCAATGAAGACACACGTTTCGAAGACTGTGGCTGGATGTTTCAATGCCCTCAGGCTGATTAGAAGTATTCGTCGCTCAGTGTCAGCCACTGCACTCAAAACACTGGTCTCCACTCTGGTGTTGACCAAATTAGATTATGGCAATGCTACTCTCGCCGGAATACGGAAATACCTTCTCAATCGTCTTCAGTCCGTTCTTAACGCTGCTGCTCGTATGATCTGCCATATTTCTCCAGGTGAACACGTAACTCCATCGCTTCGTGATCTGCACTGGCTACACTGGTCAACAAGGTTTTTGTTTCCTGTGCAATTTCTGATGCTCCAGGTAGATTTTGTCATGCTGATTGCAGGAATAATTTTGAAATTTTCCTATCACGTAAGTTTTTTGAGAAAAAGCTGATTTTAAATGTTAAAATTATAAGAATTTTAAAATCGTGGTTTTCAAGAGTTATCTGAGTTATGGGTATTCAGGTTAGGCAAGAATCTTATGTGACCGCCATAACAGATGTAATATGCACTGCTGGCTCACTTAACTACATGGACTTTGAAAATTAGTATAATTAGGCATGTCCAGACATGCCCAGACGCGCCCAAACCTGTCTTCAAGACTACATGCCTAGCATGTATTGTTGCTATGGTTACGCAGTCCTATATAAATACCAAGCAGCACTAGGAAGCAGCTGCAGTCTTTCTATTTGATGAGATATAACTGTTTAGTTAAAGGCTGTGAATTGAGTTAATATATATTAACTAATTTAATTAAAGTTTCTGAAATGTCGCGTCGATGTCGCAATAGCAGTGACACGTTCTGCTACATCTGTGGAGAGTTTACGTTGAAATCACAGAAGCGGAGTATGACAGCAATCATAAAGAAAGGATATGAGTTATACTTTGGATGCAAAATTGGCAACCAGGACAAAGTATGGGCACCTCATATATGTTGTTCATCTTGTGCTACCAGTCTGCGAGCTTGGCTTGCAGGTAAGCGTCCATCCATGCCATTCGCCATACCAATGATGGAGGAAGCAGAATAATCATGTAACGGATTGCTATTTCTGCATGACGAATGTTACAGGATTTTCTTCAAAGAATAGGAAGTCTATTGAGTATCCTAACCTTGCCTCGGCAATGAGACCAGTTCCACACGACGAGAGTCTTCCTGTTCCAACCCCCCCCCCCGAGCGAGTTTTGGACACTGGAGGACGACGACGAGCATGCAGAGACAGATGAAATGCTGCAGATAGTTGATGATTCAGCTACGGAAGACCCAGAGTTTGAGCCATCGACATCCAGCAATCCTCATTTGATTTCTCAGGCAGAGCTCAATGTCAGAGACTTAGATTTGTCAAAAAATCAAGCAGAATTGCTTGGATCTAGGTTGCAAGAATGGAATCTGCTCTCTTCAGGTACAAAAATTTCAGTATTTCGTAAACGGCATGAAGACTTGACTCGATTCTTCAAAAAATCGACAATCTTACTTTTTGCATTGATATTGATGGATTGCTTTCTGCTTTCGGCTGTAAGCACAATCCATCCGAATGGCGACTTTTTGTTGACTCTTCGCTGTTAAGTTTAAAGGCTGTTTTGCTGCACAATGGCAATTCATACCCTTCAGTACCCATTGGACATGCTGCTTACATGAAGGAAACATATGAGAACATGCAGCTGCTATTGGAACACATAGAATACTCGAGATACAACTGGAATATATGTGGAGATCTGAAAGTTGTTGCAATTCTACTCGGTCTGCAGCTGCTAGGCTACACCAAGTACTGCTGCTTTCTATGAGAGTGGGACAGCCGAGCTAGAGATTCACATTATGTGAGAAAGGGCTGGCCACCTCGCAGGTACTTGGTTCCAGGACAGAAGAACGTTAAACATGATCCTCTCGTTGATCCGAAGAACATTTATATCCCACCTTTGCACATCAAACATGGGTTAATGAAAAACTTTGTCAAAGCAATGAACAAAGAAAGTGAAGCCTTTACATACTTACGACAGAGGTTTCCACGCACCAGTGATGCTAAAATAAAAGAAGGCGTTTTTGTTGGCCCACAGATTCGAGATATGCTCAAGGACAGTCACTTTGAGGGCCTTCTGCAGGGTGCCGAGCATGTTGCCTGGACAGCCTTCAGGGATGTTGTTGCTAACTTTCTGGGCAACTACAAGGCGCCAAACTAAGTTGAACAAGTTGGAAATCTGCTACAAGCTTACAGGGCAATGAAATGCAACATGTCACTGAAGATACACTTCCTTCATTCTCACTTGGACTTCTTCCCGGACAATCTCGGCGCCGTCAGTGATGAACATGGTGAAAGATTTCACAAAGACATTGCCAGCATCGAGAAACGCTACCAGGGAAAGTGGAGTCCGTCTATGCTCGGAGACTACTGTTGGTCACTGATACGTGAAGCACAGGACAGTGACTACAAACGAAAATCTACAGCAAAACATTTCTAATTTTCTCATGTCTTGTCATTATTGCCTAGATCCTTCTGTAGGATTATGTTGCAGAAGACGTTACAATACTAAATGCTAAATTGTCGATTTCTTAAAAACCTTACGTGATACAGAAATTCCAATTACATATTTGTGTTCAGCAAGTCAAAATCTATTAGTTTCACCAAAATTTGTAGAGGAAACAAAAACTTGCATAAAATTTGTTGACCAGTGCTATCAGCGCCAGAAAGAATCCACTTCAAGCTCGCGCTATTAGCCTACCGATGCCTGAACGGTGTCGGCCCTGCATACCTGGCGACTGAACTTGTACGAGTAGCTAACTTGGAAGGTCGGCAACGCCTGAGATCTGCCCGTTCCACCTCACTGGTCGTCCCAAGGATGCGCCTTTGAACTGTCGGTGATCATGCGTTCCCTGTGGCCGCGTCGAGAGCGTGGAACTGTCTGCCTCCATTTGTGCAGCTCTCTCCTTCTCTCAACACCTTCAAAAAGAAGCTTAAAACCTGGCTTTTCCGCAGGAGGTACTTGTGATTTCTTGTGTTTTTGTATGTGTTCACGCAGTTCTTTTAGGACGAGTTACCACATTAATCAGTACCTTGTAATAGAATAGAATAGAATAGAATAGAAAATGAATGCGTCTTCTTCGCCAATCACATCCGTTGGGATGTCGTCATTGTCCTCGTTCGCCAATTTGGCATCTCCTCCTTCCGCAACAGAGGGACGTGGATCGACTCGTTCAGATGATTTTGAACAATATGGTCTTTGTCAAAATTCACTCGTTTTTAGGATTAGCTATTATAAGCCTCATGTCCGCCATATTTAATGTAGCACCATATATTTTAATAACTGACTGCGCTTCGACGGTTCTCGGCTGTCTGGACTCTCTCTCTCTCTCTCTCTCTCTCTCTCTCTCTCTCTCTCTCTCTCTCTCTCTCTCTCTCTCTCTCTCTTTATCTATCTATCTATCTATCTATCTATCTATCTATCTATCTATCTATCTATCTATCTACCTATCTATCTATCTATCTATCTATCTATCTATCTATCTATCTATCTATCTATCTATCTATCTATCTATCTATCTATCTATCTATCTATCTATCTATCCATCTCTCTATTTATCTATCTATCTATCTATCTATCTATCTATCTATCTATCTATCTATCTATCTATCTATCTATCTATCTATCTATCTATCTATCTATCTATCTATCTATCTATCTATCTATCTATCTATCTATCTATCTATCTATCTATCTATCTATCTATATATCTATCTATCTATCTATCCATCTATCTATTTATCTATCTATCTATCTATCTATCTATCTATCTATCTATCTATCTATCTATCTATCTATCTATCTATCTATCTATCTATCTATCTATCTATCTATCTATCTATCTATCTATCTATCTATCTATGTATCTATCTATCTATCTATCTATCTATCTATTTATATATCTATCTATCTATCTATCTATCTATCTATCTATCTCTCTATCTCTATCTCTATCACTGTCTTTATTATCTCAATCTGTCTCTGTCTGTATCTGTCTGTCTGTCTGTCTGTCTCCTCTCTCTCTCTCTCTCTCTCTCTCTCTCTCTCTCTCTAATGTTTACTCGCGAGATATTTAATCCAGATGTTAGCGGCTTTACTGCGGCTCCGCTCTGGCGTCTAGGCATGTAGTTTCACGCCAACCTATCCGCATCGATAGCACATTATCGATGAGGACTCATGTCTCGAAGACAATTGCCAGCTGCTTCAACGCACTCCGGCTGATCAGAAGTGTACGAAGATCAGTGTCTGTCACCGCCCTCAAGTCACTGGTTTCATCATTGGTGCTGACCAAACTAGACTACGGGAACGCGACACTCGCCGGATCACCGCAACACCTGCTGGACCGTCTCCAGGTCGTATTGAACGCAGTGGCGCGGTTGATCTTCGTCCCAGGTCTCTTCTCGTGAACACATAACACCGCTTCTATGAGACTTACATTGGCTACCAATGCCAGAACAGATTCAGTTTGTTGGCAACGCTGGCTTACCGCTGCCTGAATGTTATAGGGCCAGAGTACCTAGCGGCAGAATTAGCACGAGTCGCAGATCAGGCTGGTCGGCGTCGCCTGAGATCTGCTAGAACCGCTTCTCTGGTCGTTCCATTGACGCGCCTTCGTACTGTAGGCGATCGTGCCTTTCCCGTGACTGCTGCAAGGGCATGGAACCGCCTGCCTTCTTCAGTTCAACTCTCCCTAACGCCAGACACCTTCAAGAAGAATCTTAAAACTTGGCTATTTCGCACAAGCTATTGCAATTTATAATTTGTAATGTGTCCACACAGTCACTGTATTAGTTGCCACATAAATCTCTACGTTGTATAATAATAATAATAATAATAATAATAATAATAATAATAATAATAATAATAATAATAATAATAATAATAATAACCTGTTTGGACAACTGTGTCGACAGAGCGATAGCGAAGCAGGAGCAAAAATTGTACAACAAAACCTAAATAGGCCTACACTATCTCAGTGGTCAGCAGATTGGCAAATGCTTTTTAATACAGATAAATGCTCGCTGATGCACATTGGGAAGAAGGGAACAGATCATGAATTTAAGTTATGTGGGAAGGGACTGAAAGTTACAAACGAGGAGAAAGATCTAGGGGTCATCGTGCATAACAGCTTAAAGCCATCTAGGCAATGTGCAGAGGCAGCTAAGAAGGCCAACAAAATTCTAGATATGATCAAAAGAACGATAGTGATCAGAGAGAAGGATGTAGTAATAAGACTTAACAAGACTATGGTACGCCCACATTTAGAGTATTGTGTTCAAGCATGGTGTCCATCCTGAAGAAAGACATAGAGACCTTAGAAAGAGTACAACACAGAGCAACAAAGATGATCAAAGAATATCATAAACTAACCTATGAGGAAAGGCTAAAACACTGTGGACTGACAACCCTGGAAAAAAGAAGAGAGAGAGAGGGGATTTGATCGAGACTTACAAAATACTAACAAACAAAGTGGAAATGTCAAGAGAAAGATTCTTTACAATGAATCAGTATGATCGAAGCAGTATGATCGAACCAGAGGACACAGCATGAAACTGTTCAAGAAACGGATTGGAAGACATAAACAGCATATTTTAGTGCAAGAGTGGTGGACAGATGGAATGAACTGGATAAGAGGATAGTAACGGCTACAACTGTGAAAGAGTGGTTCTCACACAACGCAGTCCCTACTGAACCACTTTAAACCTTGTTATAGTATATTATATTATATTATATTATATTATATTATATTATATTAATCTTATTATAGAATTCTCAATGTCCGTCCGACGGCAACACGGCAGATATTGGAAGACGCTGTTGTCATTGACAACCAAATATTGTTTAATCAAAACTGTATTATCAACGGAGCGTTTAACGAAGCGTTTTAATTGCTGCTTAAACCCCCGTCCCTCTTCCCTCACCCCATCCCTCTATCAATCGCCCAGGCATCAACCCATTCCCGTCCCGGCCTCAAACCTCCTTTCCTCTGCCCTTTCCCAATCCCTCTTCCCTCTCCCCATCTCCCTTCCAATCGCCCAGGCCCCAACCCATTCCCGCCCCGCCCTGCCCGACAGGCCCCAAACCTCCGTTCCCTTCTCTCTCTCTCTCCATCCCTTTCCCTCTTCCCAACCCTCTCCCAATCGCCCCGGCTTCAACCCATTCCGGCCTTGGCCCCAACCCATTCCGGACCCGGACCCAAACCTCCGTTCCCCTTCCCTCTCCTATCTTTTTCCCTCTCCCCATTCCTCTTCCAACCGCCCCGGCCCCCATCCATTCCCGCCCGGCCCCAACCCATTCCCGCTCCGGCCCCAAACCCCCGTTCCTTTTCCCTCTTCCCATCCCCTTCCCTCTCCCCATCCCTATCCCAATCGCTCAGGTCCCAACCCATACCCGCCCCGCCCTGCCCGACAGGCCCAAACCTCCGTTCCTTCTCTCTCCCAACCCCTCTTCCAACCCCGTACCTCTTTCTATCTCTCTCCCAATCGCCCCGGGCCCAACCCATCACCGCTCCGCTCTACTCCACCGGCCCCAAACCCCATTCCCACACCTACACAGCGTTGCTCCTGAAAAACCCGTACAACCCACTTTCCTTCTCCCAAACCTTCCTTCTTTCTCCCAATGCCCTGCCCCGTTATTATATATATATATATATATATATATATATATATATATATTCCTCCTAGCCTCAATATCTATTTTTTTAAATTTAACCCTCAAGTGGGGATTAAATTTTCAGACATAAATCACCGTACTGGGGATTTCATTTTCAGAAAAGCGTTCTTCAGAAATGATTGCTGTAACGTTTTAAATTTGCTATATCTCAGGCTATATAGGAGCTAAAAAGATGAGGTTTGCACCATTGTTTAGATTGTTTATTCCTCTTTCTAACCGTCCGTGCAAAACAAAAAAATTGGCTGGTAGAGTCCACTTTACGGCCTAAAATACACCCTCTCTCCCCACAAATTTTTAAAGCCCCCTAGCAAACTTTTTTCAGCGGTAACCCCACTTTTCTCAGCGGCAAAGTTATAAAGGAATGTCAGAGGAACAAAATAAACCAAAAACTTTGAAAATCGGTTGACATTTGGCAAAGATCTATCAATTCTAACCCGATGACCCCAATGTTTTCACATAAGTATTATCGGTGAACTTCGCGAAAGTTTTGAATTCTGAGAACGTTTCCAATTTTTTTGAATTTGCTATATCTCAGGCTATATAAGAGCTAAGAAGATGGGGTTTGCACCAGTGTTTAGCTTTTTTTGTTCCTCTTTCTAACCCTCTGTGCAAAACAAAAAAGTCCAGCGTTCACGAGGTTCGCGACAATCAAGTGAGAATGAGTAGCAGGCTGTTTGCTCGGCGTGAAAAAGCAGCACAGCAAACAAGAGAATCAAGCACTGTATGTCGTTCGACACTGCCAAATCAGTACACCTACTTTGACTATCAAGTTTCAGAAAATTCATGCGAATGGGCGTTAGCTCGGTTGAAGGAAAAGGCGGCGAGTTAAGGACAATTCTTCTTCTTCTTCTTTCTTTCCTTCCGTCTTTCCCTATTGGGTTGGACGATGGGTCTGAATGAGTTCCTCCCACTTCTGTCTGTCTCTTGCTGCTCTGGTCAATTGGATGAAGTTCATTTGCATTTCTTCTGCATCATAAGGACAATTAATTGCGCAAAATGCTATTGCATTTGCGCAAAATCGGGTGGTAAAAGAGCCAATCTCTCCCGTCATTTTTGACGGGTAAACACCTAGTCACATTATAATTATAAACTTAGTAACGTCCAGTGCGCCTTAAAGCCTTTGAACATAAGCCTCAGCTAGCTACCCCTCCTCCGCCGGAGTTCCTGCCAGAGATCTAGCCAGAATTTTAGGTTTGAGGGTCTGAAGCCCAAGATTCACTCTCCTCCTTTCCTTTTGAGCCCGCAACGCCATTTGGGCTTGAATTCATTTGGGGGTGGGACCGTGGAGGCTAGCTTCAGGCTTGGGAGCTTGAGTCCCCAAAGCCCATGCCTAGCTACGTCCCTGGTCCCTGGTCAGCAGCAAAGCAGGCCGTTGGTCTATGTGAGAGGCTGTCAGATCAATTATAGTCTCTGATTTTTTCGACGTGAGCTGAAAATTATAGTGCCTGAGTGGCACATTTTTTCATTCATGCACTTGAATTGTGTTCACAGATGTCAACCAAGAGGTCCAATACAACAACGAAATCAGTGTTATTTGAAACTCAAAGTTATGTTTATTCAAATTAATTCAATGTACTCGTAATGCAATTAAAATGTTATAGAAACTTATTAGGATCACTTTTAATACTGCGTCTGTCTGCAATATGAGATTATATGACTCTCTGCTTTGAGCAGCATCGCAGTCAGGCAATAAGCCAACGGCGCAGTGTCTCCCCGACTGTAACCAGCCAGCTGTGTAGACTTTGATACCCTGCAGAACATACGTGGCATCAGACAGAATGCTGTGGTGCTGTGTTGCATGCCGTTTCCGCCTACTGCTTGACATTTGACGCTCGCCTAAAGGTGCCTTTCCACTTGCATTCAGCCAACGCGGCAAGTCACCACGTTGCTCCGCCGCACTGTCACCGCAAGCGACTCGATATTGCTACGGGCTAAAAAAGGCCACGCCCACAAACATTTGATGTAGCGCAAAATCACAATGGCCGACGAGGAGTTTGTTGCGTTATGTTGCTTGGTGATGGCGACCGTAACGGCTTCGTAATTACGTGTTTTATCAAATTAGAAGAAGGAAAAGAAATCTCGGAAGCAAAGGAGGTTTGGGTGAGTCATTGGATAAGGTGCAGAGAATTGCACGGAGCAATGGGAGCATGTCATAGCCTGTTCAAGGAACTGATGATGGTTGACAAGGAGTCCTTTCGCAATCTGACTGCAGTTTGTCGGCAATCTCAAGCCACACTGCCGCCTGCCGGCTTCTTCTCACTCTCTTTATATCAATCCGCCCTACGGTCCCATAATATTGGACGAGAAGCCACCTCGTACAGAATATTTATATCAAAATCGCTCTTGTAGTTTGCAACTTTCACACGAACGGTTATCTGTTGTTATTGTAATTTGGCGGGAGACGTGACCTTTGAACTGACAACTGATTGGTTGAAAAGTAAAAACCACCGCGGCGACGGCTCGTAAGGCATCCATATTCAGGCGGGCGCTCAACGTGTTGGTTTCACCCCCTGCCCCCTCTGCTCACGTTCGCAGCCCGCTAGTGGAAACGTAGGCTAACGTAGCCACTTGAAACCGGCTTATCATTCAGGCGGTGGCAGCGCCCGCGCCGTCAACATGGTGACTGCCGCGTTGGCTGAATGCAAGTGGAAAGGCATCTTAATGCAGGGCCAAACTAAATGATGATGATGATGATGATGATGATGATGATGATGATGATGATGATGAGATGATGATGATGATGATTGTAACATAATTAATCTTCTATTTAGACAGCAAAACGTTAATTATAATATTTGATTATAATATAATTTTTAACTGTAAACTTGCATGTATTGCGTAAAATTTGTGTTGAATATGGTTAAGGAAGTAGAATTAGGTCTTTATACAAGAAGCGCGCTATATAAGTATTTCGCTTGTATTTTCACTTTCGCCACTGATTAACACAGACTGTGAACTTTACATTCCGAACTCTTAGCGTTGAGGTAACGTATGACGAATTAATATTCTCACCAGCGGTGACTTTATTCCACACCGCAGAGGGCCAGGACCGTTGACTCAGTAAAATTCCTCATACTTGAAAAAAATGTTTAGCACATCTGCAACGCTGTTATAGGCTATGTAGTGACCAAGTTATAGACACGAATACAAATGAATTCGATTCAGTGGGAACTCATTAACATCCCCCCAACCCCTACACTCGAATAGATTGCCTAGGAACGCCTGTAGAAGATATTTCTCACCTGCTAACGAAACGACGATAAAACAACCTAGGATTACTGCTGACAGGGAGAGTCGCTCAGACATTCGAATAAAATTATAAATTGATGGTGTCGAAAATGTGTAACAGACCACACCCGGACAACTGGTTAAGTTAAGGAAACAGAAATAGGCCTAGCTGCTTTTATCCGAATCATGGCAAGTTGGCTAAATTTCTTCGACCTTCGTCCAGATTGTGACATTTGAGACGAAGCTTCCGCCGATAAATGCCACTAGGCCAGAGCCAGCACAGGCGCTGCGGCTCACATCTGGTAATCTGGTTGCGACGGACACGAGTCTAAAAGTCACCTCTGACCAATATCCACGCCGCCCAGATTCCAAAAGGAAATAGGCCATAGCATTAAACTGCAAGGCAATTAAACAGTCTTGATTAAACTGAGACAAAATTCAGAGCTACAGCTCAACTGAGAGATAAGCGAGGAAAGTTAAAGCTCGATCGAGAGCAGCAAAGGTTTAACAGAAGACCATCGTCTTTTGACGGACGCGTCTATAAATAAACTTACAACACATTCCATTTCTATGAATAACGATTAGTGGAGGACACTGAGCCGGCGAATTTTCGTCGTGCCTCGAAACATTTCGTTGTTGTTGATAACGAACTAAAGTATGAACGACGTAAAAAAGACGGGTCCATCAAACAGGTACATTTACATTTACAGCTGATCCTAATTCGCAAATTTTGCTTATAAAGTCAGGTATATACTGTATATTTGCATGAGACACCTGGGTTTCAATGAGATTCAAAAAGGCATAGTATAGTCAAAAGACTCATTTCTTGCGTCGCATAACTGTGACGCTTGTTAATGTGTTATGGAATAATGAACTCCACCTACATATTAAACGTATGGTAAAGGATCCCTTTGCAGATTTTCTACTCTCCTACATTTTTCGCCCCAAAATTATACGCAAATGTGCGATGTATTTAAAATATTATCGGCAATCGCTTAGAATTTATTAGGATGTGAATTTCAGCAGCTTTGAATGTGTGGGAGGCTCGGAGCGCGATGTGGTTTATAAAACGAAGAATTTGTTGATTAAACAATTTTAATTCTCAAACAGCTCGCACTTATCCTAAAAACCCAACAGGAAGCTCTGGAGTCCAAACCAAAGACTCCAAATATACATAAATAGTAAGTAAGACACAGCCACCTACAACATATCCTCCCCCCTACAATTATGATTTTTGACAGTAGAAGGAAAAATCATACAATTAAGTCACAAATTACATTACACAGAAAAAACTGACCAAATTACAACCTTACCAAAAAACACAGTACCCGAAATACTACTAAATTAAATGTCAGGTTAATCAACTAAATATCAGGTACTCTACTTAATAAATCAGGTAAGACGTTATCTTTACCCGCACGATGCTTAATTTCCAAAGCATATTGGTTGAGTTCAAGACTCCATCTCAACAGACCAAAATCATACATAAAATTATAAAATAATAGCTCAAAAATTACTAATCAAATGTCCATCTAGGATCAAAAGATAATCATATACAATGAAAATGAAACTAAGAATAAGGATAAGGGAACACACTGTAACCCTAAAAAGAGAATGTAGAGTTTCTCCAAATAAAACATACTTAGAATATTCCAATGTTCCTACAATTGTTATCAACAGACTTATGCAATTCGACTAATTAATTGGTAATAGAAAATCAGTTCATCAAACTGTCTCAAAAGAATTATCAACTAGAAATTTCAAACAAATCAATAGATCACTCATCTCAAATCAATAGATCAATTATCTCAAATGTTAGAAATAAAAATTATAATATTTTCTATAGAAAGTCAGTCTGCTTCCAAATTTTACTAAAAACATAGAAAATTCACTGAAATCACTGAATTTATAAAAATTACTAATAACAAATCACATAATTGAAATTAAACTTTTCAAATGCAAACTTTTCAAAAACAATTCACATAACCATCAGAATACACAATTAAACTTTTCAAATGCAAATCACATAATCAACTTTTCAACTGCAAATCACATACCCAACAGAATACAAAATTAAACTTTTCAAATACCAAGCATCCAACGAGAGCAAAAGTTCCATTAGATGGCAGGAACTCGGAAACTGGCTAGCATCCAACCGGTAGGCGCACCATTCCAAAAGTCGACAGAAAAGAAAATGGAATCCGGTCACTAGCTGACAAAAACCAGCACCACTACTGGTCGAAAACCAGCGCTACCACTGGTCGAAAACCAGCGCGACACAACTCCCAAACACGACGAAACACAAATGGAACCCGACACTGCGCAGTTCCGAAAATGTCGAAATGGAATTGGACCGCTGGGGACATACTCCACCACACAAAACAGCTAGCGACACGGAATTCCGAAGAAGTCGACGAAAAACCAACAGGATCCGCCCACTGCGTGATTCCCAAAGTCGACGAAAAACTAACAGGATCCGCCCACCACGTGATCCCCAAACACCCCGAAAAAGTCGACAAAAAACGGAATGGAATTCTCCCACCGATGAACAGCCAACTAAACAGATTCTCCTCCAAAATCCACGAAGCTCTCCTCTACCCGACAAAATGACCGACTAAGAACAGTCTCGACAGACCACGCAGACATAACACAGTCACAAGAATTTTTCCAAAGTTCGAAAAATATCAGTTCCACATTGCAAAATAACCACAGCAAGTTCTATATTGAAACGTTCATTAGCCCCAAAAGTAAAATAATGGACTCACAACAACCGATTAATAAGATAAACGTAAATATAAAATAAAATTCATTGTCAAAATGTTTCTTCCCGTGTAACTCAAACGGAAGATCGGAAGCAAAAAACCCATTGCACTTAGTAGGAAAATACAACCAAATCAATTCACTCAACACAATACAACTTGATGCTGTGTTGTCTCAAATTGCACTTCACTCAACACACAAAAATACTGCACCCAATGCAATTTTCTCAAAATGCAATTTAACTTGAATTTGCTTTGCTTTACACGTAGCTTTACAATTCTGCTTTAATTTCACTTCTAACAAGTAATTGGCTAAGCCAAATTCACATGAAATGTGAACAGTCTTTTGCTCTTGGAATGGCCTTCTTTCTTTCAATGTCTGTTTGGACAGCAAGGCAGCAGTACAATGCGTTCAAATGCCAGGACACGACTGCCTGGACCGACGAAACGACGATGGAACTCAAAGACAGCGCCAGGACAGGATTGCCTAGACCGCAGGACGTCGGTGGACGTAGAACTGACACCAGGACCCGATGGCCTGGAGCGAAGAACGTCGGTGGACGCAAAAATGACACCAGGACCCGATGGCCTGGAGCGAAGGACGTCGGTGAACGTAGAACTAACACCAGGACCCGATGGCCTGGACCGATGAACGTCGACGGGACGAAGAAACGCCTCCCGAAAGGAAAGCAACGACGAAAAAGAATGACCGCTTGCGTCAACAGCGGTCGAAACACGGACAGGATCCGCAAAACGTCGACAAGGACGGCGAAAAATTTTTCTCACCGAACGATACGCCTTCGATGGACGAAGACAAGAATCTCCAACGTCTGGAAATAGTTTCTAGATGTCTCAGAGCACTGTTCTGGAACCCAAAGTAAATTCAGCAACGATGAGCCGTTCCATAGAATTGAATCACACGTCTCACACAGACGCAGTTTTTTTCCAAAAATATCCTTCAAAATAAGCCTTCCTCGAAAAATAATACGATAGGTCCCTAAAAAACTCGACGAGCCCCCAAATGTGGGAGGCTCGGAGCGCGATGTGGTTTATAAAAAGAAGAATTTGTTGATTAAACAATTTTAACAACAACTCAAAAAAATTGACAATCCTAAACTAGTTTTGGCTCCTGACACCACAATAATCCCTGTTCCAACTGCTAGAAATCTAGGATTCAAATTTGATTCTTTTCTAAACTTCGAATCACAAATCTCCCAACTATCAAAAGCCTGCTATGTTCATATTCGTGACCTTCGCCGCCTACGCCCTTGCCTAGATACTAAAACTGCCTCCACAATTGCCACCTCAATAGTCCACTCCAAATTAGATTACCGTAACTCCCTCTACTATAACCTTCCCAAAGCCTCTATCAACAAATTGCAATCAATACAAAATGCACTTGCTCTTGCTGTTACTAAGTCACCTAAATTCTCCCATATTTCACCCATACTAAAATCATTACATTGGCTTAAAATAACTGAACGTATCCAATATAAGATAATAACACTTACATATAGCTCACTTCAGTCATCAAAACCTGTCTACCTTAGATCACTATTAACCCCTCAGCCTCCTCGACCCACACGTTCATCATCTTACCTCACTCTGTCACGCCCACTGAATCAGTCATCCCTGAAAATTTGCAACCGTGCCTTCTCATATGCCTCACCTGAACTTTGGAACTCGATCCCAGCTTCTCTCCGCAGACTTGGACACTTTCAAACAATAAAATCCGAATCCTCACTTCCTATAATACCCGCACTATCTCCTCAAGTCTTCAGGTCTAAGCTTAAATCCTTCCTTTTTCTAAAATCATATCCTCCATAGCTGTAACAACCTAGCCTCACTGCCCTTTGGATGTTGACTATTGCCTGGTTGATAAAATACCTTCCCCATAGCTATTTTAAGAGAGGCTGAGCGCCTAAGAATAAGCAGCTACTGCTGTGCTGATTTCCAAGGCGCTATAGAAATCCACGAGATTTTACTTTACTTACTTTAATTCTCAAACAGCTCGCACTTATCCTAAAAAACCAACAGGAAGCTCTGGAGTCCAAACCAAAGACTCCAAATATACATAAATAGTAAGTAAGACACAGCCACCTACAACAAATGTGATACGTTTACGTTAAACCTAAGATGATCGCTTCGTGTCTTTACTGTATCTAGCCCATGTTTTGTCAGGTGTAGCAGTGTTTATTCCAGGCCTTGTGTGGTGGATCGCCCCTAAGTGTAACAATATCCTCCCTAAATAACACACGGCAAAAAGAGAAGGGAAATTAAGTTAATTCTAGTACACTTTTTTAGATTTGCGTCCTTAATTCTAATTCCCAATCCAGATTCCCTTTAAAATAAGTTCTTTGTTTTTCAGTTAAAGGCGATTTGGGACGAGAACGAAGTACAATCTATTATCTGCGATGCCCATGAAGGAATTGGTAGCAGCATAGAAAGTAAAAGCATGCAAAGCCATCATGGAATCACGGCAACAATCCGTATCATCTCCAGCCGTTTTTACTGGCGAACCATTGAAGCAGACGTAAAGACTTATGTTAAATCATGCGCCAGGTGTCAGCTAGTGAATCCCAAGTTTAAAAAAGAAGCACCCAACCTGCACCCTGTGGCAGTTCCAAGCGACGTGATGCGTCAGATTGGCATTGACATCAGCTGTCTTCCCGATTGCAACGGATTTCGATACGTGGTTATTGCCATCGATTATTTTTCGAAATGGTCCGAAGCTAAGGCATTGAAGGACAAGACAGCCATCAGCGTCGCACGATTCTTGTATGAACTTATTTGTCGTTTTGGTTGCTTTTCCACACAAATCAACGATCAGGGCAGAGAATTTGTTAACTCTGTCTCTGACGAATTGCATCGCTTGACAGGTGTCAATCAGAAGGTAACGAGCGCTTACCACCCTCAGGCTAATGGTCTGGTCGAAAGACAGAATAGGACCATCAAAGAAAAACTCCTTAAGACACTAGACGAAGGCGATGACTGGCCAAATGCGCTGGATGGAGTTTTCTTCGCACATCGAACGGCTCGTCATCACTCTACGGGGTTTTCACCATTTCGGGTCCTATACGGCCGTGACCCTGTTTTACCAATAGACGTGAAATATTCCACAGACTCAATAATTCCTGACACCCACGAATTTGACGAAGTCTACGTCCGTCACGTCGTGGATGTCATGACGAACATACGCAATGCTGTGAGCGTTTCAGTAGCTAAGTCCATAGCCAATGCTCAAGTGAAGCAGTGCGACGCATACAACAAACGGCTTAATGTTAAGCATACCTTTAGACCAGGCGATAAAGTACTTTTGAGGAACTTAAAAAGAGCCGATAGGAAAGGAGGAAAAAATACTAAACCATGGCTTGGACCGCATAAAATTACTGTAATATACGACAACAACACTTGCCAGCTTGATGGGCCTCAACGTTCACTGAAGTGCAAGCAACATTTGTGTAATTTGAAGCCGTTTAAAGAGAGAAAAATCTACGATCAAGAAATACTTGAACAAAACTCGGCCATCCAGGAATCTCATGGACTTCTGTGGATTGAAAACTTAAAGCTAACACAGACAGATAAAGCAACTATTGATAAAGGAGAAAAGCTTGACGATAAAGTAATCGACGCAGCTCAGTTACTATTACAGCAGAAGTACTATCCAGTCGACGGCCTTGACTCTTCTTTACTCGTCCAAGCTGCTGGCTTTCACGCAACGTCAAACCCGTGCGTACAAATTCATTTCGACGAAACCCGTGAGCACTGGATTACTTCTGCAACGACTAGGGGCCGCGTGGAGCTTGCAGATAGCTTGATAAATGGTACACTTTCTCCATCCATTGCTACTCAACTCAAACAGAGATATGCAACCTTAGCCGAAAATAAGATTCTCAGTGTGTTTGTGTTACCGACGCAACAACAGGTTAACGGAGTTGACTGCGGCGTCCATGCTATAGCAACAGCCATAGATGTAAAAAACGTTTTTTATGTTTTTTATTTTTTCTTAAAAAACATGTTTTTAATGTTTTTTAAGTTCCTTATGTTTTTTATTTTCTGTATCTTATTGCCTGCATATCACTTTCTGAAGGGATACGTTTTAATTATTCTGCTTGGATTTGGTTCGCTGGTTCACTATTTCCAATGTTGGAGTTGTGGAATTTGAGCTGGGGTGAGATTTCACCCCCCCTTCTTCCGGCAACTCCAACACCGACTATTTCTTCGTTCGCAGAATCCAAGGAATTCTTCATGCGGAAATAATTAGTGTTCGACAGCAGGTGTCATCGGCTGCACTGAGGAAGGGTTAGGGTTAGGGTTATCGTTCGGAATGTTGGGGCGGTCATCTGATAGAAGCCATCTCTGACCCGGTCACTTCGTGGGTCGAAGGTGTTTCAGCTTTTGTTAAGTCGCTCGTGAGAATGTTCTCGAGGTCCGAGGGTCAAAGGTTCTATAACGCCTATCAGGGCTTTTAGATGTTCAAGCGTTCTACACCTCACAATACAGTAGTATTGGATACTTTTAAAAATCATATTTCATTTGTGTAACGACTGACTGAGTTCTGGATCGTTCAATTGAATTACTTCATTAATACGTGTCGAATGTAATGCATGGATGGATGGTCAATAAAGGACTGTAAACGAGACCAATGTTTTTTAAGACAATGTTTTTTAATGTTTTTTATTATTTTATAAAAAACATGTTTTTTCATGTTTTTTATTTTAAAATTTATGTTTTTTACCTCTATGGCAACAGCTATTGAGTTTTTAGCTGACAGCGGTGATCCTTTAGCTTCTTTCGATATTGCACAAATGCGTTCGCATTTGGTATCCTCACTCGAACAGGGAACCTTACTCCCGTTTCCGAAATCAACAAATAAAAACGATGTAGAAAAGGCAAAGGGAAGAAAATAGAACTACCTATGTGAACATTAGTAGACATAGGCATGCAAATGTTATATGCAAACACAGTGGCGGCTCCACCGGGGGGGGGCCCGTGCCCCCCTTATTGAGAGCGTGGCCCCCCCCAGTGCCCCCCCCCAGTTGGGACCCTATACTTAATGCTACATACATTAAACAACAAATGGTTGGCCCCCATGATTAGAAGTTGCCCCCCCAACGGCCCCCCCACTTGCCAAATCCTAGAGCCGCCACTGTGCAAACACACGACGCATATGCATAAATACTGTATGCCTTATCAGATCCTTATATTACATGTGATATCTCATGACATTATATGTTTTTATAAATTTTACTGCATACTCCTACAATAGCATAAATACTGTCTACGTTAACAAATCCTTATATTATAATATGTGATATGTCATGACATTATGTGCTTTTATACATTTCACTGCATATACCTACACTTGCATAAATATTGTCTCCGTTAACAAATCCTCATATTATATGACATATAAAATATATACTTTGATCTACTTGCCTTCGCCTTCATTCCTCATCACGGGCAAATCGAATGACAGACAGACAGACAGACAACAAGGGGGACGGACAGTCAGACAGACAGACAATCTAGAACAGTGAGCTACCTTCTACCTTACAGATGTTATTTGTATGATTTGTCCCAAACATGGGATTTCTAACATTATTCAGACATCGCGTGTAGAAGTGTTTACAGGAATACTCGAATCCCCAATTTATATGAAGTTGATAGTCAACTTTCGACATTTGGGGCAAAAAATTTAGAGGAGTAGAAAATCTACATAGGGATTCTTTATTATACTTGTAATACTGTTGTGTAGTTCATTATTCCACGTGTAATAATGAGGTGATTCACATTAATTCGTATTTTACTGCATATCACTATAGGGGAGTTAATATAATTCAGAGGGAGTTCATATTCTTCGTAGAATAAAGAGGTGGGGAATCTTTATTACATGTACGTAGAAAAATGACTGGGAGATTCATCTGTCGGGGGATTCATTTTAAATCATTATACCGGTCCCGATCTATTCGGGCCTGTCGTGAGATTCGTCTAAAACGGGCGAGTAGCGGGGAGGGGGTTAGGGGTAGTATTAGATCGAGGAATACGCACCAGACGCAGTCATTGAAGCGTTTGAGGCGACGAACTTTTTTTGCTCGTCAAGACTTTTGGGTCGAAAAACGTTGAAATTCCTCTCTATTCTGAAATCCTGGCTGCGCCACTGGCTTTATTGAATGGTTTTACATACTGTGTCTATGTTATATGGTCTTTAGCGCTATATTGTCTTTATCGATAATTTTGTCTGAGGTTTTTATTTTAGTTCTAAGGTTTCTATTGGCACTTGCCATCTTCTGTAGATCAATATTCCTTTCAGTAATTCAACATTTTAATAAAAATTTACGGTATTAATTTATTTCCTTTCACCTTCTAAATCAAAAGCAAATCCAACGCCACAATATTAAAATAACAGAAAGCAAAGTGCTCAACTAATAAACTACAGCCTACAGATATGTGAAAGATTGAACACGAGTTAGGGTTAGGATTAACCCTAACTTCAATTAATAAAAACTGATGGAATGCATATATATTATAAGAGGCATTTCTGATAACACGAACATATAACCTAGAAAGACAAACTATGATATCATACGAGTTTACAAGGGTTAAAATTTATTTCTATAAAACATAACAGAAATATCAATGAATTGCTCATACAGTAGTTAGACACAAATAGGAAGGGAAAGAAACTAATAAAGGATACTAAAGGGAACAGGATTCCCTCAAATAGGTAGGAATATCTGGGATGATAAGTTAAAAATTAATCACTAAATATAAAAGCTAAGATAGTGCAAAAGCAGACAATAACATCGTTTAAACTTTAAATTGAATAGTCAAGGAACTTACAGGGGCGTAGCGACAGGGGGTATATTGGTATATATAGCCCCCTTAAATCAGATTACCTTAAAATTTTCAATGTGTTTTTTTAAGATTTTCAAAGATTTTTAAGATTTATACCCTCCCAAATCACATTATACCCCCGCAAATCAAATTTCTGGCTATGCCCCTGGGAACTTAGTATGCAATTTAAATTCAATCGATAATCGATTACTGTTTTAATTTTCTTTTAAAGTAGTTAAAAATTAATTATGTTAGTTAAAAGAGTGGGAAGACTATTCCAAATGCATCTTCACATAATGGAATAATAAAATAATTTGTGAATCTTGCAATGAAAATGATGCATCTAATTTTCTCTGAGCAAAAAGAAAAATATATCAAAATTGTCCCTTGAAAATATATCAGAAATCACAATTGATCACAGAGCAGCAGTTGTCATAAAACATAACAACATGCGAACGATTAGATAATGGATATGTATGCATCAATTCATCATAATAGACATCACCACATCATGTGCATCTGTAACAATTCTTTGGAATCATAATAACAATAAACAGCGTTCATGAATAACATAATAAATGAAGCCAAAATTTTCTGTTATAGACAGTCAATAAACAACTCATTTTGAAATGTTGATTCTATGTGTAACATATGAGCTAGATCAAAGATAATCAAAATACGTCTTCTATATCACAGATTAATGGAATGTATGGCATGGAGTGTAGCAACTTTTGGATGTGAAAGCTGGACCATCAAAGAGAAAATAAGACAAAAACTAGATGCCTTCGAAAGGTTCTCTCTCAGAACAATGCAAAGAATATCATGGACAGAAAAACAAACAAATGAAGTAATGAAAAAAGCAAATACCAAACGAAAACTCTTTAACATCTGCCAAAGACGAAAACTGAGTTATTTTGGTCATATACAAAGAAACAACAAAGATAGCCGACAGCAAACAATACAACAAGGTATCATGCCAGGAAAAAGAAAAGAGGTCGGCCGAACAGAAGATGGGTGGACGACATAGAAGAATGGACTGGAATGGCTATAACAACAGCAATCAAAGCATCAAAAGAAAGAACTACCTGGAAATGCCTGATTCATGACGTCACCTCATCTTCAACTAATGAAGGAAAGAGGAAATGATGATGATGATGATGATATCACAGTCAAAATCAAGCGGTTGTTTTGAATTCAGTAAACATTTTTCAAAGTGTTAGTTATTCAAATGTAGGTCTAAATTAATGCATTATAATATGATAAAAATTATTAAATATTACAATAGAGTCAAAATGCTGCCACTGTATATTTTTAACCGATAGATATTCATCATTTGATATGTATACATATATGATATGATATGATACAAATCGTTCATTGATAACGTGAACATAATCAGCGTGTGGAAACTTGCCAAGGTACAAGGATATTTTAGCCTAAGTAAAAACAAATACCCCCATATAATATAAGTGAGCACTTGATTCATCAAAATACAAACATCCTAGAATACTGCAGGAAAGCGAAATGCACAGATAGAAAAACGCATTGTTATTTCGCAATTAGATCTTTTGACTGCCAGAATTATGAGCATAATCATTTAATGATTAAATTTAATTACTCCAATATCTATTTGACTTCATATCAAAAATCACCATTGATTAAATCACAGTAACCAACAACATGACAAATTCTAAACGACTGGACATCAATCCACTGTAAAACATGTTCAACTTTGATTCTATGTGCATAAATTGAGCATGATCACTGATTCACTTATCACAGATAAGCAGCATACATCTTAACAATGCAGTTTGGTTTAATAAAATATAGACAGGAATAAATAGGCCGAAGCAATCTCGAAGACATTAGTTGATCAAATAGAAATCTTAATCAAATCATTCTGCTTATATAAAAATTCAAATAACGAACTCGAATAATAGCGTTTAAATGATATGTAATGACATGATTGATGTGTGTCTCTACTCCATGAAACAAATGCAACTGCTGTAAATTAAAATAAAAATCAATTAATAAATCAAGGATTGATTTCCAAACAAAACCATTGCATAGTGTTTCAAGTCACTAAGCTACAGAGAGAAGCGCGTAACTCTTTATAGTTCTAACTCAATTGCAAAGTGTAGTATTAGAAATAACATGCTATTAATGGAACCTGCCAAAAATGCTAGAAGTCATTGTTCTGTCATTAGAAATTCTGGATGAGGAAGCACGACAGCTGGGATTGGAGGTGAACTGGTCCAAAACTAAGATTCAGACTACTGCCCCATCACAACACTCATCTGTGTTTGTGGCTGGTAATAAAGTGGAGGTAGTTAAGGAGTTCGTCTATCTATAGGCTCACTAACAGACAACACCGGAAGCAGTGAATCAGAGGTGCTGAGGCGAATTGGTATTGCAAGGGAAAGTTTTGCCTCGCTGAAAATAAATATTCGGCGCTCGAGTATCCACCTCCACACAAAGCTTCGCCTGTATGCCGTTTACATAATTCCAGTGTTGCTCTACGGAGTAGAAACATGGACTCTGACCTCATCCATGATCAGGAAACTGGATGCCTTCCAACAATGGTACCTGAGAAGAATTCTTCAAATATCGTACACCTCACATACAACAAATGAAGAGGTGTTCCGACGTAGAGGAGAGGAACCCATTTCCATAAAAAAATACAAAGCAGGCGTCTCCACTACTTTGGGCATGTTGCGAGAGCAGCTCCAAACATGTACCATGTGAGAGTCCTACAGGAAGCAATTAAAGGCCCCCAAAAATCGTGGAAGAGACCAGTTGGTCGACAAAGAATCACCTGGACCAGAACAATTCGATCTGACTTGGTTCAGTGTAACGTTGGACTTTTCACAGCCTGGAAAACGGCTCGAAACAGAGGTTCTTGGAAATGTTTATTGGAAAAGGCTACGCTTCGTCGGTGAGCTTGCCGATGATCATGATGATGATGATGAAGGGAAGTAAGTTCTTGCATGACAGCAGCATGTTACTAGTAATAAATAAGCCTCAAATCATTTTAGCAGCAATTTAAAATAAAAATAATGATGTAAACATCACATAACTCAAGTGTCTAAGTATACAAGCAGTGTCAAAATAAATCAAAATGCATAAGCCATTCATTTGCAAAGCGAAAAAACTTAGCTTAGGCACAAAGTTACTATGTTACATAAATGTGTTATACTAAGTAAAAACAAAATAATCTCATATAATATCATTGAGCAATAGTGATTTCTTGAAATGTTAATATCATAGATGATAGATTGCTGGAGGAAGATGAATTTTACAGATGAATAAGGGCATTGCTATTTTGCAAATTCTATCGTTGGACTGCAAAGTAGCTGTGAATGTCGTAAGATCTGCCTGTTCCTCGGATAGCAGAGAAAATGCATGTTTTAGCCAAAAAACACTTAAAATTATTTCGAAATCGTAAACAGGAATAAAATTTATAATCACGACGTGATTCTAAATATTATTTACGGATGTAAAAGGTAAAGTTTCGCCCATACTCGAGTTCGAGCGTTCGGCTTGGCGCTGATCTCCGATTTCAGGCAAACAGCGACGCAGGTGGCTTGCGCCATTAATCTAGAATAGCTTGCCATTGCTTTCTCCAGACCCGCGTTTAGCATTCGCAGCCAAAGCTGCTATTCATTTACCACCGCCCTCTAGCGAACGAAGGCTGAGTCGACCGTAGGAGATTGTTGAACCCATTCAGTCAGTGTGTCGCTTTAGCGTCTTGCCAATCTGCCATCAAACCTTCCCCCTTACGGATGTTAGACGATAAAATTACATAACGATCAAACTAAGAAACATAATCCATCAAGTGAAATACTAAGAGAAAACGTTGGAAAACGACGAAGAAACGAGGTTCTGGCAGAAGAATTTCACACAATCGATTCAGCAGAAGATTCAAATACTAAGTGAAGAATATTGTCTGAAATATTAGTCAAAAGAGAAGAAATAGGACTTAAAGTAAAATAAAAGGCCAAACAATGGATGGCGCAGGACATATTTAGAAGGAAGGCAAAAATAACAGATACATCACACAAAATGTCAAATGAATCTATCAGAGACGTCATTTCACTGTTTTTCAGGGGGGGGGGGGCAAAACACTTTTGAGCAAAACACTTTTGACCTGACAAGTTACAAGTTTGCGAAAAAGTTGACGACCTTTTTTTTTTGCTCGTCAGCCGTTTATACGGTTAGTTACTTTTCAGACTAGACTACTCCACATCATACCAGGCGCTCCTTTAGGACATGTAAAAAACTAAATACTAAATAACACAAGAAAAAAATTTTTTCCCTCAAAATCAGGAGGGGCAAATGCCCCCCCCCCCAAATGACGTCCCTGGTCCCTGGAATCTATCAAAGAAGAATTACATGCAGAGGCGTAGCAACCATATGGACAACCTGGCCAAATGCCAAGGGCCCCCGACCTGCAAAGAGCCCCCGACCCGAGCCAACAATTTTTTTCGCAAATTGTCAGATCGAAAGACCGACAAGCAAAAAAAGTCGTCAACATTTTCGCAAACTTGTCAGATCATCTCTGGAAAGGGCTCCCAGCCCGTTCTTCGCCAAGGGCCCCCGAGCATATTGCTACGCCACTGATTCTTTCTTCTTCTTCTTTCTGTCCTTCCGTCTTTCCCTATTAGGTTGGACGATGGGTCTGAATGAGTTCCTTCCACTTCTGTCTGTCTCTTGCTGCTCTGGTCATTTGGATGAAGTTCATTTGCATTTCTTTTGCATCCTCTTTTAAGTTTTCTATCCATGTTTTTTTTGGTCTTCCTTTTGTCCTTTTCCCTTCAACATAGTTGTATAGTGCTTTCTTTGGTAGTCTTTCTTCCTTCATTCTTTCAACATGACCAAACCATTTCAGTCTTCGTTTCTGTATTGATTCGAGTATCGTTTCTTTTTGCTCTGTCTTTTCTCTGATCGTTTCATTTCTTATTCTTTGTCTTCTGCTGACTCCTGCTATTCCTCTTAACCAGTTCATTTCTGCAGTCATTAATCTTCTTTCGTCTTCTTTATGGTCCAGCATTCTGATCCATATAATAGTATTGGTTTGATCAGTGTATTATATAGCTTTAGTTTTGTTTTCAGTGATATTTGTTTGTCTTTCCATATCTTCTGAAGTTTTCCAAATGCTGCACTTTCTAGGCCAATTCTCCTTACTATGTCTTCTTCACTTAGGCCATCTTCTGTCAGTACTGATCCTAGGTATACGAATTTTGGTACTTGTTCTATTATTTCCTCCTTTAGTTTTAGCCACTGATTACATGAAAACAAAAAGAAGAATGGTTAAACATAGCGTGCGAAAAAATGAATAAAACAGAAGCAATGTCAGCAGATGGATAAGCGCAAGCGCACTGTGTATATTTTACAATTCTATAATTGGACTGCAAAGTAGCTCTGAATGTCATAATATTTGCCGGTTCTTCTGATAGCTGATAATATGTATGTCTTCGCAACAATCACACAATATTTTTCGAGATAAAAAAATTATAATCCGGATGTGCAATAAAATGGAGCACAGAAACAATGAGAACATTAATCACAATTGACAAAATACGAAAGACCTCGATCAACATCGCTCATTGTCGTGATCCGCCACATGGGCGAAGCAGTTGCCTCTCCTCACCGGTATATTCTTTATGTGGGTTGATGAAGGTTACTGTACGCTCTACTTCGGCGCTGTAAGGCGTTCACCGGATAATGGATCGTCGTTTCGGTTGGCGTTCTTGGCTTCTAATAAAAAGTGTTTAAAAACAAATACCATTGGCTGGTTCACGTACAAGCAAAGTGAACACTCCTAGTTATAACCTGATCTGCTAGGTTGCAGGAGTTTGTTCTGCCGACTAAATACGAGATAGTAGCACATAAAATGCAGTGGGATTATAGACGTAGCAGTTTCCTACTTAGGGTAAATGAAATTTGCGGGTGGCTAAAACAATTATTATTTGATAATATTACTGCTTGTAGGTCGCTTGAACTGAAATAATTATGATTTTCAAATTCACCTGATTGTGCCAGATGAATGTTTAGCGCCTGTCCATGTAGGCCTACTTAGTGACACTGTGCAGTAGATTTTCATTAGAAATCAGTTTAATCGCAGTGTTTCTTTCAAATGCCAGAAATAAGATCACGTTATCATACCATTCTCACAACGCAACTGAATAAAAACAGAATAAGACCCTAACATATCTGTGTCTTTATCTACACTGTACTAGATTGTATGAAAAATATTTTCATTTTCCTTACTGCGTCGGCGCTTGATGATGCAGACGATGATGATGATGCCGATGACGACGCCGACGACGACGATGGGAACCACTATGGCTGTGATATTTTGATCACCTGATGATGACGGATCAACCAACGGTGTTACTGTTGATTCACCTGAAACTAAATATGAAACCAAATTCTAAAACAGAAATAGCTGATCAATACACTAAAAACACGAGTTACAAGATAATGGCATATTAGGTGACTGCACTCGACACCTATTCTCCTATGGCTGCCGAAAATATTTCGACGGAATGCGGACATTTTTCAGAAAATATGCGCCAAAGAAATTCGACCGTCGTAGACTTAAGCCGAATGTTACACCCATGTTAGACTTTCTAGAGAAGGTCTAGGATAACCTGAGTAAGTAAGTAAACACGAAATTTCTATAGCTCTGCCCGAAACCTAGACGAGGGCAAGGCAGCATATATTATATACAAAGGCAGTAAGCCTATGCATTATATCAAAGCTCGATCATACGCGTATGACAAAATAAAATATGTGTCTTCTTATCGCTCTAATCCGCCGGAGCTGCATGGTAGAAGGAATTGCGAGCGACGATGCCGATGTGGTTCCGGAGTGACAGCGACTCGTCCAATAGAACTCCGAGAAGGCGGACCTCGGCCGACGGGACAGTAGGGATCTGATCGATGACGAACGGCGCATGGCTAATTAGATGCGTCTTCCTTGGGGTGGTAATCCAGAGCACTTCCGTCTTGGCATGTGCGGCGCCAGACGTTTGAGAGTGGGGGGTTAGGGTTAACCCTAGGGTTAGGTTAGGAATAACCCTGAAATAACCCCCAAATTGATAATGTTAGAAATAACCCTGCTTTCTCCCATTCCTTCGCGTTAGACACTTCCCTTCCCGTCCGCGTCTAGCGCGGCCTCCCTTGGAACGGGGGTCCGGGGGTTTCTCCCCCGGAAAAATTTTTGAAATCGCAGATGCTCCTACGTGTGTTTTAGAGCATTTTGGACACAAAATCACAGGTCTGGCATCAATAGGTTCCATGTCTGCAATTTCTTATGCTCAAGTCAATTTCAAATTATTCTGCTTCAATTTGTGCGTGTTAAGTCAAAAATTACTTGTCTTTGGCCCATAGGCCTACTAGTGTCAATGCTACTAAGAGTAAGAGTCACGTGGCAGATGCTACTGCTCAATCGAATCTTGAAATCTTGTTTTAAATCTCTGTAGTCCCTAAATCTATCCAGTGTCACAACTCACAAGTGGCAAAAGACGACAAAAACTAGACAGAAGGCAAATAAATTGCCTTCGGGCCACCCGTTAAGCCAACATTGCAACGCCATCCAGTAGATATATACAGTTGAGAACGCTTGATACTTAGACTAGTAAAACCGATCCTCAATCATCCCCTACCCCCCCTCACCAAAAATTTCTCTGCAATTTTGCACGAATCTTACGGGTGGCCCGATGGCAAGTGGGGGGGATTCAACCCCCCCCCCAAACCCCCGTGGCCCCGCCACTGCGTCTTGGCTGGATTGAGAGCCAGACGATTTGCCTCGGTCCAGAGTTTGATTTTGGCAATGCACGCTATGACGCGGTCACGTAGTTGTTCCATGTCTCTGGCAGGGCAAGAGGCGAGGATCTGTACATCATCTGCGTAAGCATGAGGGTCTAGCCCGCACTCCTCGACAATCCGTCCGATGTCTGCGACATACAGAATAAACAGGAGCGGGCCTAGCACAGACCCCTGCGGCACGCCACTGAGAACAGGACGCGGTGAGGACATGGCCCCGTTCCACCATACCGACTGCGTGCGATCGGTTAGGTAGTCTTGCAGCCACTTGAGGGTTCCTCCCTTGATGCCGTAAGAAAGCTCCAGCCGTCGGAACATAATCTCGTGATCGACAGTATCGAAGGCTGCCGATAGGTCCAGTAGGCAGAGGAGAGCGACTCGATCATTCGATATGGCATCAACAATATCATTAAAAATGCGCAGGACGGCCGACTCAGTGGAATGACCGCGTCTGTATGCCGACTGATTCTTCGGCAATAGTCCGTTCGCTGCTAGATATCCAACCATTTGCATGTTAACGAGCCTCTCCAAAACTTTGGAGAGGAAGGTTAGGTTGGAAACTGGGCGATAGTTGTCGATGTGGGTCGTATTCGCTCCCGCCCGCTTCAGCCGTGGACGTACAATTGCATGTCTCCAGCACGAGGGAAACTCGCCGGTTCTCCGAGACGTGGTCATAAGCGTCACGAGAAATGGCGCCACAGTGTCGATCACTTCCTTGTCTTGTTCTCAAGATGCTGATGAAAGTCGTCTGCAGAAAAGCTAGTGGTCACAGGGCCGCAATGATCGTGGTTTCCAAGAAGTCTGTCCAGGTGCTTCCATGTCTGCCCGAATCCGAAGCTGCTGATTCGAGCGAGCTCTTCCAGAATTGACGACCCTTCGCCCTAACGGGCGTCGCAGACGCTAAAGATTTATGACTTGGTGATTGATATCAAAGATCGTAGGTAGCCGAAGTATCTTTGACCTGTGCGCGCGCGCTGGAATGCTCTCTGAAGACTCGTATTTGAAGCAGAATTGCAGATGCTTTGGGATTTGACCTTTTTGACCCGAGAGCTTCGTTTTCTAAAATTCCTTTGCATAGGGATTCCCCTTTTAATTTCTTTGTGCAGGTAAATGGTTAACAGACTGTGGTAATTGACGCAATTTCATGGCTATGCAGGTCTAATGTATTTTTGCTCACGTATGATAGCGCGTATGATAAGGAATCATACGTTAAAATACGTGCGCATGATACGAAAAATATAATAGCCTACGTATGATCGAGCCTTACACTATATACGTTGCTATAGCTTTTGATGCAGCAAATATACGAGACTGGGTGGAGTGTTGAAACAGGTAGTTCATATTATTATTTTTTACCTTAGAAATCATCAGTGATGGGCACTAGTTGGAAAAAAAGTAGTTAAACTAAACTTTATTTTTAACTAAATATTTGTAGTTAAACTATTATTTTAACTATTAGTTAAAATTTTCCAAAAAAAGTTTAACTAAACTTTTTTAAGGTAGTTAAACTATTTCCAACTATTTTGCAACTTTTCTGTAAATTTTGTATTATTCGATTCCTTTCAATGTAACAAAAAGAACTCGCCGTAATTTATGAAGGCTTACAGTGGCGGTTGCAAGAACTCTCGGTGGGGGATACAATGAATTTCTAGGAAGATCCCGCCAATTGTCAAAGAAATTATATGCAAACGGTTTAGAAGAAATCTGTAGATCTGGTTTATAAAATATAATGTTGAGAATTGGCAATGCATAAAAGCGATTTTAGTCTGGTTGTACAGAGTCATAGTGCAAAATGAACTGTAGTTAGTCAGTAAGTATACTGTTAGACCAAAGTACTACCAAGAAATAAATACCACTTTTTTCTCAGAAATTCATCAATGCCACACATGCATTTTTGGTGGGCTGGTGGGGGATGCATCCCCAGTCATCCCCAACGTGGAACTGCCCCTGAAGACTAATGCAGGCAGTACTTGCATCAAACAATGTGATTAACTATCAGGATCAGAAAGGTCAACAACAATGTCAGCAAGATTTGTGTAGTTCATTTTCATGTTTCAGTACAAAGAGCGATAAGAAATAAGCAGTATAATAAAAAAGTTGGCAAAAAAGTAGTTAAACTTTTAGTTGTAACTATTTTAAAAAGTAGTTAAACTATTGCTGTAACTAGTTAAGAAAAAAGTAGTTAAACTATTGTCTCAACTAAATTTTTCCAGTTAAACTAATAGTTATAACTATTTTAGTTAACTAGTGCCCATCACTGGAAATCATGCATTAGAAATCTTAACATTTCAAATCTTAAATTACATACCTGTACAGTCATTCTGAATTCTAATGGTGCATGATGAATTGGATGCTAGAGACAAGCAGCTGTAGGGTGACGAATAAGAGCTTCTTTGATCGATTTGGATTGTCAGGTAAGACTGAACCTCAGCTGAAAAAATGGAGGTTGCACCCAACATCTTTTCCTCTTTATGTTTCCACTCGATGGTGGGACGCGTTTTTCCAGAAAAGTTCACATTACAGCTCAGAGTAACGTTTGCTCTGTCCTCCAATTCACATGACGCATTATCGGACGAATGACACTTAAGAGGTCCTAGAAATAGCCAGTCAACTGTGGTTCATTAATCGAAATATCGAATCTTAGCTGAGACGTTAAATCTGAGCAAATATGAGATTTCCAATGGAACTTTGTAAATAATATTTTTTGAAAAAGAGGCGAGAATGGTAAAATTATTATAATTCAATCAATTGAAGTATTTGAGACTTCGTCCATAGTTGTAGTTAATGCCATTGTTAATGGAAAGCCAAATATGTTTTATTAACAAATAAGTTTTATTAAAGGATTTGCTTCATTACTTATCCGTATATAAAGTTCATCCAATTTTTCATTTTAAAAATGAGAACCAATCGAAACCCTAGAAAAGTGTACTTACCGACAGCTGTTAGCAGAGAGTCCACCTGCTGTCCATGGCCTGCTCTGTCGATGCAGCGGAATGTCCCCGAGTCTCTCATTTCAGCTCTTTTAATGATGAGTTTATTGATCCCAGCTTCCACTTCCTTTTTAACCTCATACCGAGTCTCATAGCTATTGACCAGTTGGTCATATAGATACACATCAACTGGAAAAGTGTTTTCCATTGGAATGCGTTGCCATCTGATTGCTTCATCCTTATAATAGGTTTTGCAGGTGAATTGAAAACTCTCTCCAACTTGAACTTCGGCAAATTTCGGCGTTAATTGTAGCTCTGTGCTTTCTAAAATGCAATAAACTAAACTAAATAGATAATTGTTTAGACGGGCTAAATAACAAATCTAAATTCATTTATTTGTATCTGAAACGTCCCCGTGATTTTTAATTGACTAAGAACATTTATATTCATTAGAAAATACAAAGAAAGTGCATGCATCTACTCTACTCTAGCGCCGAAGAATAACTGTTGTGCTGCTTTCCAAGGCGCTATAGAAATCCACGAGATTTTACATTACTTTACTTTACTGATGTCTCTTGGAATATGACTGATCGATCGTAAGATTAGGTATAATATTTGGATTAGGTTTAGTTAACAGTGGCGGCTCTAGGATTTGGCAATTGGGGGGGGGCGTTTGGTGGCAACTTTTAAGCATGGGTGACCAACTATTTTTCATAAATCAGAACATACAGGAATAATATGACCCTCGATGGCAGTCCAGTATCGCATATTTGAACAGCTTGTATAAAAGTCAGTGTGCAATATCTGGAATTGTTGCTGTAATTCTACAGTCAATTAATAACGAGGGGCTAACAACAATTTTGACCTAGGCTAATGTATTATGCGTTTACACTTGCAGCAGACAAATCAAGCAACATTATTATCTATAACGAACAAACCAGAATCTACGAACCAAATTAATGGCATATTAAGGTCTGTTGTAGCAGTCAGTGAAGGGCTAGTTTTCCTTTATGATCTCTAGCATCAAATTCGCCAATTAAAGCATTTAAGTCGATTGTGCGAGAACGCTTCGACTCAACTGATAGCATAGCAATATTGCTAAAGGCGACTGTCAGACATTGTTCTTCGTAGATCAGTTTTCATTATCTTCAGAACCGAAAAACTTCTGTCACAAGCAGCAATTGTAGCTGATAGATATTTCTAAAACTGCAACCTATCATTGACAGTCTGCTGAAAATGAATGCGTCTTCTTCGCCAATCACATCCGTTGGATGTCGTCATTGTCCTCGTTTGCCAATTTGGCATCTCCTCCTTCCGCAACAGAGGGACGTAGATCGACTCGTTCAGATGATTTTGAACAATATGGTCTTTGTCAAAATTCACTCGCTTTTAGGACTAGCTATTATAAGCCTGATGTCCGCCATATTTAATGTAGCACCATATATTTTAATAACTGACTGCGCTTCGACGGTTCTCGGCTGTCTGGACTCTCTCTCTCTCTCTCTCTCTCTCTCTCTCTCTCTCTCTCTCTCTCTCGCACGCACGAACCTCCTTGTTCCTGAAGTGAGGTTTTGAATCAGTTGGCCCTATCCTTTGGAATGCTCTTGACGCCAGTATGTGTGGCTTAGCAACTCCTAATTCTATGGCCCTCTTTTTGAAACGATTTAAAACTTATCTCTTTGTCAATACGCAGTAATTTGCTGTGGGAGCGCTTCTGAGTGATTCTTCAGAAGAGGCGCTATACAAATATTTTGTTACATTACAATACATTACCATTGCTTGACTTCAGATAAAAATCTAAACTTCCTCACTGGCTAAATAGAGTACGACCTTACCCGGCGTTTTCATCATCACAGCGCTACTTAATGACATACGACTGTGACACTAATGTTTACTCGCGAGATATTTAATCCAGATGTTAGCGGCTTTACAGCAGCTCCGCTCGGGCGTCTAGGCATGGTTTAGGGCTCATCCTACCTGTAGTTCCACGTCAACCTGTTTGGACAACTGTGTGGACAGAGGATAGCGAAGCACAAGCAAAATTTTTACAACAAAACCTAAATACACTATCTCAGTGGTCAGCAGATTGGCAAATGCTTTTTAATACAGATAAATGCTCGGTGATGCACATTGGGAAGAAGGGAACAGATGAAGAATTTAAGTTATGTGGGAAGGGACTAAAAGTTACAAACGAGGAGAAAGATCTAGGGGTAATCATGCACAACAGCTTAAAGCCATCTAGACAATGTGCAGAGGTAGCTAAGAAGGCCAACACAATTCTAGATATGATCAAAAGAACGATAGTGAGCAGAGAGAAGGATGTAATAATAAGACTTTACAAGACATTGGTACGCCCACATTTAGAGTATTGTGTTCAATCATGGTGTCCATCCTGAAGAAAGACATAGAGACCTTAGAAAGAGTACAACGCAGAGCAACAAAGATGATCAAAGGATATCATAACCTAACCTATGAGGAAAGGTTAAAACACTGTGGACTGACAACCCTGGAAAAAAGAAGAGAGAGAGGGGATTTGATTGAGACATACAAAATACTAACAAACAAAGTGGAAATGCCAAGAGAAAGATTTTTTACAATGAAGCAGTATGATCGAACCAGAGGACACAACATGAAACTGTTCAAGAAACGGGTTGGGAGACATAAACAGCATTTTTAGTGCAAGAGTGGTGGACAGATGGAATGAACTGGATGAGGAACGGCTACAACTGTAAACGAGTTCAAAATAAACCTCAGTAGTTTAGGATATTAGATTGGACAGGAACAACAGTGGTTCTCACGCAGGCAGTCCCTACTGAACCACTTTAAACCTTGTTATATTATATTATATTATATTATATTATATTATATTATATTATATTATATTATATTATATTATATTATATTATATTATATTATATTATATTATATTATATTATATTATATTATATTATATTATATTATATTATATTATATTATATTATATTATATTATATTATATTATATTATATTATATTATATTATATTATATTATATTATATTATATTATATTATATTATATTATATTATATTATATTATATTATATTATATTATATTATATTATATTATATTATATTATATTATATTATATTATATTATATTATATTATATTATATTATATTATATTATATTATATTATATTATATTATATTATATTATATTATATTATATTATATTATATTATATTATATTATATTATATTATATTATATTATATTATATTATATTATATTATATTATATTATATTATATTATATTATATTATATTATATTATATTATATTATATTATATTATATTATATTATATTATATTATATTATATTATATTATATTATATTATATTATATTATATTATATTATATTATATTATATTATATTATATTATATTATATTATATTATATTATATTATATTATATTATATTATATTATATTATTATAACCCTATCCTCTAAGATGTATGGTAAAGACAGACGAATGACGAAGCAGGTTTTCAGCCATTTTCCGCCATTTTCCCCATTACCACTTAGGCCTAAGTTTTATGGTAACCATTATCGAGGTGTCTAAAGACTAAAGTTTGGGGCCACTGGTAGCTAGGCATGCAATGGGGGCCCCGTGGCCCTGTGTAGAGCCGCCTCAATTAGTTAGGTCACGAGTCACGGTCCTTTATTCTGTGTCATTACCCGTAGAAAATGACAACGTCGCCTAATGGGTCAATACCAAGATCGGGTCGGACCGTCGGATAAAACCTAACTGCTTGTGGATGGGTTGAGTGAATTTATCGTTAAAGAAAGAGAATACAGAAACAAACATATTAGAGGACAAGAGAATGAATGCCCGAGTGAAACGTAGTGATTCTCACACGTAGCTAGAAATGGGCTTGGGGAGCCCCAAGCCTGAAACTAGCCCTCCCCCCACAAATGAATTCAAGCCCAAATGGCGTTGCGGGCTCAAAACGAAGAAAGGGGAATGAATCTTGGGCTTCAGCCCCCCAACCTAAAATCATTCCTATAACTGGCTCTGTCCCTGCTCACACGCAGGACAGATCCTTCTAAACCATTCTACACTCTGTTATTATTATTTTTTAAAATTTTATTATTTTTATTGTCTGTTTTGTGCATACCAGTAACATTGAGTTTAGCATCTTTCTGTTCTCCCTCTCCACGGTTGTCTAGGCATCTGAAAACGCCGGCATCTCCAAACTGAATGTTGTGAATAGCGAGGTTGTAGGCGCCTGTGTTTTTGTCCACTTGTACCTGAAATCGCCCAACGTATCCATTGACAATGGTGTCTTGTAAATAGACATCTGCCGGAAGCGTAGATCCAAGAGGAATATGCTGCCAATGGACTGGAACCGATAGATTAGTTGAACAATGCAGTTGAGTGTTACTCCCGTTTGTGGCGACTGTATCGCTAGGAACAATCACGAGAGTGGAATTCACAAAGTCTAAAAAACAGCCGAACATCATTGCTATTGCAGTAGTATACATTGTTATAATTAATTGTAGAAGTCAGCTTAAATAAAATGGCTGTTTTGGGAAAGGGTGCTCACTAAAAATTTGAAAATTGCAGAGATGTAGCAAGTACACAATGCTTCAAATGCAAGTACAAGTACCTGGCCTCCAAGTACAAGTACAAGTACAAGTACTTGCATTCCAAAAACGCCTAGTACAAGTACAAGTATCTGGCCTCCAAGTACAAGTACAAGTACTAAAAATTTGTACTCGAGTACAATTCAAGTGCAAGTACAAGTACCAAGTAAGTTACTACATCTCTGCCAACCTGTCAGTATGCTTTCTTTCCAAATTTTTCACGAAGTTAGACGTGGTACCGCATTTTTCTGTTATAACCTTATTTGTACAAAATTTACATTTACCATAAAGACTATTTTCTGAAATTTGTAATCAGTAAATGCAAATTTAACCACATGAGGCACTTTACACTCTTTACATTATTGCCTGGCTGATAATATCCCTTCCCCATAGGCATAGCTATTTTAACAAAGGCCGAGCGCCTAAGAATAAGCAGCTACTGTTGTGCTGCTTTCCAAGGCGTTATAGAAATCCACGAGATTTTACTTTACTTTACTTTACACTCAGATGCTTCATCGTCAGCCATGTTGTTTTTGTTGATGTTCGCCTGTGCCATAGAATATTTATTCGGCTGTGTTTAATTTCAATGCGCTGACCTGCGGACAAGACCATAGATTAAAGTCTATGGACAAGACCACATAATTCTTCAGCAACCTAGCAGCTGCCTGTGTAATGCTTAGTGGCAGAGATGTAGAAGTACACAATGCTTCAAGTACAAGTACAAGTACCTGGCCTTCAAGTACAAGTACAAGTACCTGGCCTCCAAGTACAAGTACAAGTACTAAAAATTTGTACTCGAGTACAACTCGAGTACAAGTACCAAGTACTACATCTCTGAAAAATTGTAAACAAGGGGATGGTTTCAAGTTACCTAAAATTTGTTGACAAAATTAATTGACAGGCCCTAACATTAAATGTGTTTGTATCTCTGTTAAAAGCATCAATAAATTTATACATTAGCACTCCCCTGCCATTTATAATCTATTTTGTCAAATGAAAGAGATACACTTAAAGTAAAAGACATAATTTGATTCAAAAAAGTATACAGTATGCTTCTCTTAATTGTCTTAATCATTCAGTATGATAGGAATATAAGTAAGTAAAATCTCGCAGATTTATATAGCGCTTTCGAAAGTAGTACAGTAGTAGCTGCTTATTCTTATGCGCCTACTCTTTCTTGAAATAGCTATAGGTAAGGTGAGTTGTCTGTCGGGCAAAAGTCAGTGTGTCCATGAGGTGGCGGGTCGGGCTGTTATAGCTATGGAGGAAATGACTTTTGGAAAGGAAGGTTTTGAGTTTAGACCTAAAGGCTTGGGGAGATAGTGAAGGAATTTAAGGAACTGAGGATGTTGAGCTTGTTGTTTGACCATGTTGTAGACAACGGAGAGAAGCTGGAATTGAGTTCCAAAGTTCTGGTGAGGCGTAGGAGAAAGGGCGGTTGCAGATTTTGAGAGATGACTGATTTAACGGTGTGAGAGTGTAAGATGAGATGACGATCGTGTAGGACCAGGATGCGTTAGGAGTTTTTTAAGGTAAAGTAAGTCAAGTAAAATCTCGCCATGGATTTCTATAGCGCCTTGGGAAGCAGCACAACAGTAGCTGCTTATTCTTAGGCGCTCAGCCTCTCTTAAAATAGCTATGGGGATGGTATGTTATCAGCCAGGCAATAGTCAACATCCAAAGAAAGGCAGTGAGGCTAGGTTGTTACAGCTATGGAGGACATGATTTTAGAAAAAGGAAGGATTTAAGCTTAGACCTGAAGACTTGAGGAGATAATGTAGGAATTATAAGATATGAGGATTCAGATTTTATTGTTTGAAAGTGTCCAAGTCTGCGGAGGGAAGCTGGGATCCAGCTCCAAAGTTCAGGTGAGGCGTATGAGAAGGCACGGTTGCAAATTTTCATGAATGACTGATTCAGTGGGCGTGACAGAGTACAGAGACAGGTAAACTGGTTTTGATGAATGAAGTGAACTGTACGTAATCGTTACTATCTTGTACTGGATGCCTTCGAATATTTTAAGCCAGTGGAGTGACTTCAGAATGGGTGAAATATGGAAGAACTTTGGTGATTTGGTTACTGCTCGGGCTAGTGTATTTTGAATAGATTGTAGTTTGTTGATGGAAGTTTTTGGGAGGTTATAGTAAAGAGAGTTACAGTGGTCTAGTTTGGAATGAACTATAGAAGTGGCGATTGTGGAAGCAGGAGGCAGATGGGGAAAGGGGGGAGAGAGGAGAGAAGAAGATGGTAGGGAGGAAAGGGATGGGGCGTGGCAAGGAGCAAAGGAGAAAGAGGGGCAAGAGGGTGTGGCGGGGGAAGGGCAAAGAGGCAAGCACAAGAGTGGAAAACGGGACAAAAAGGAAGAGATACAGAGGGGAGGGCCTACGGATTTGAGTTCATCCATGAGCGAAGTAAGTCAGAGGCTTCAACAAATTCACGAGTGATCTGCAGCAAATTAGTGGGGCTGGAACGTGAATAGGCCTGAATATCATCAGCGTACATGTGTTTTAAAATTATAAGGAGCAAACTGACGGGCAACATCAGCAGTATATACAGAAGTATATACAGAAGTGGCCCAAGGACCGAACCCTGAGGGACTCCACATGTGACTGGCACCTCACGGGAGTAGATAGAACCAAGCGACGGGCTCATGCGGCGCTCAGAAAGAGAGAGAGAGAGAGAGAGAGAGAGAGAGAGAGAGAGAGAGAGAGGAGAGAGAGAGAGAGCTAAGATTTCAACCAGGTCAGAGAAACACCAGAAAGACCAAATCAAACGTAGAGGTCAACCATGTCAAAAGCAGCACTGAAGTCAAAATACCAAACGGTCAAATAGGACAAGAAGAGTGACTTCTGACCGGTCAATGGCCCGTTTTCAATTTCTCAATTGATTAGTTAGTTAGTTAACAAGTCAATTTCTATAGCGCAAAAAACACGGTAGAAGGCCAAAGTCAGGAGCGCTTTACAATTCATACGATGTCTGATAAAGGTGAGTTTTGAGTTTCTTTGCGAATAATTCCGGGTTCAATTCTCTTGTTACGTCACTAGGCAACGCTTTCCAAAGAATAGTGTTTCCTTGCGTGAACGATCTTTCTCCAAATTTCACCGAACCGTGAAGGAGGAGGAACGACCAACTTGACGTCTCGCCCGGATCTGAGCTGAAGACGCCTGTTATTAGACGGAAGTTGATGAACCAGGGCTACCAGGTAGTCCGGGAAATACGGATCGTGCAAAGCCGGAACGTTAACATGCACCTTTTAAAGGCAATACGCTCCGGAATGCGCAACCATTGTAAATGTCTTTCAGGAAAGGGGAGATGCGTAGTTGCGTACTCCCCTTCTCAATCCAAAAATGACTCGAGCAGAGGCATTGAGAATCATCTGAAGTCAACATTTAGGCTTATCACAGAACTAAAATTAGAATCGGTCCAAAAGGAGGTCACGCGCACTGCACATGCGTATGCAAATGTGTTCATTAGATAGTTGAATTCACGCGGTATTGTGTGAATTACTAAATAGATTTCTTAAAGTTAAATTTGTTCCGCGATAAAATTAAGTATGCCCATCAAACGCTGTTGTTATGGAACATGTGCAAATGACAATAGGAAAACTGAAATTTGTTTGAAAGAAGGCGTTCGTTTTATACAGTTCCCCGGTCCGTCGAGTCGTCGACTGACAGAGCAAAAGCAGAGAGGTGGGCTGCAGCATGTCGACGAGAGAATTTTACTATCGGGAACATTACCAGATGGACATACATTTGCAACAAGCACTTCTTAGATCCAACTGGGTCAACTCAGATGAATCCGGATCCTCTACAGGCCAACTCCACACATCATACAATCCTACCTTCAAATAATGTCAAATTGCATATTTCATGGACGGGGCACAGGGCATACGTTCAGTAACTGTTAAAGTTTGATGCCTACTAGCCAAACGCAGTGGCGTCTTTGCCAAAATTGCCTAAAATTTCCCAAAATTTGCACAAATGCCTAATATTTGCAAAAATTTGCCAACATTTGACCATAAAATTATCTCGCCCCCCAGAAAAGTGTGAAATGACGCTACTGGTCAAACGTTTAACCATCCTACATGATATCACTGCAGTTTCACTCGTACTCGTGGGTCGTCGCCTACTAAAAATCTCTATTAACTAGTTAATTTATTCTGGCTAGGGTGAAGAGCCAAGCCAACAAGAAATTTGTTTCAAAATTATAACTCAAAATTGAAATGTTAACATTCAAATTCTCAAGATCGTCGTTTATTCTTTATTAGCATTGCTTAACTTAACATGTATGTTATATATATATATATATATATATATATATATATATATATATGTGTGTGTGTGTGTGTGTGTGTGTGTGTGTGTGTGTGTGTGTGTGTGTGTGTGTGTGTGTGTGTGTGTGTGTGTGTGTGTGTAGACAAATTAAGATGATGAAAAAACGGCATGACCACATTTTACTTAACGCTATATTAGACATTGCCTATGCACAAGTTCATCCTTTTTCCGGTCTGCACTCTAGCTAACGTTTCATTTCAATAACTGAATTGTTTGTAACATCACTACGGCGAAGTTTTGCTCCTGGAACGTCTGACACTAGCAGCTTTATTTCGAAAAACGCTCTGCTTGCAGTGCTTGACGCCATGTTCACTAGCTCTCGCTGACAACATTTGCATAAACAGCTGAGCGCAACTTGACCTATTTATTTTAATTAGATGCATGACGTCACGGAATCGCTTAGGCGATAAGCCTAATTTTGGTAGCTAGGCAGGCCCTAGAGAATCATATTACAATAGTCAACTCTGATAACAACAGAATTAGCAGATCAGACAGAAGAAAGATACAAGAGAGGCGTTTCAGTGAAGTGTGAAGCACGGAAATCGGATTGATATTTTGACAGCAATTCATAACAATGCTCGAATATATTGCGCAGAATAAGGCTAGGGGAGTATTTTTAGTGTTCGCTTGCACTTTCACTTTCTCATTATTCATTAGCGTAGACTGTGAACTTTGACTCTGAACGTTATAGCTGTTTAGGTCACACCTGGTTGGGCCACACCTGCTTAAGCCACACCTTGTGACAAAAGTTTTCATATCTTGCCTTGCCTTGGAGATTAAATGACATGGAGTCCGATGCGGGTTGTCTGGATATGGAAACTATTGTCACCAGGTGTGACTTGGGCCAATAGGCCTAACGCTCAGGGTCACAACAGTTGGAAAGCGTTCTATAACGCTATTTAGGCCTAGTCGACCTTCATCATAGGCCCTATGTGCAAAGCTGTCAAAGGTTCTGCAACTACCTGTGATTGTGTTACTGGGGGTCTAGTACTTTTCCAGTGACACCCAAATACTCTAATAACGATATAAAGTCGTGCTCAAACTCATACGATAGAAGAAAACGACGCAGTTACTCTCTGCCTAGGACCGCCTATTGAATCGAAGGTTGTTCTCACCTGTTAGCAAAATGACGATCATGTAACTTGCTGCGGGCAGAAAGTTTAGGTGCGGTAGTCGGTCAGGCATTTGCGTATCATTATTTAAGAATATATTAATATATATTAAAAAATTATAAACTTAAACTTATAAACTTCTGTTGTCGTCTTCAATGCCACAGAATACAACCAAGATAAATCGAATAGCGCCAATCAGTCAGTTGACCGCCGTTGGCTAACTTTAGACTAGGGCCTAAATATCAGGTGACGCGCACTGCTCATGCATATGCAAACGAAAGCACGGACATTCTCCAGAGACGTCATTTCACTGTTTTTCAGGAGGGGGGCAAAACACTTTCGACCTGACCAAGTTTGCAAAAAAGTTGAAGACCTTTTTTGCTTGTCAGTCTCATTTGTTTTACGATTAGTTACTTCAGATTACTCGACGTCAAGCATCAAGCTCCACTCCTTTTAGGAGCTAGGAGCTGCTGACCTTTTAAAAAAATAACACAAACATTGGCGGAAAAAAATTTCCCCCTAAAAATCAGGGGGGGCATTTGCCCCCTTCCCCCCAAATGACGTCCCTGACATTCTCCGGATTTTCTCCTCTGGACATTATCTCCTGGACATTATCTCCCGCCTGACATTATCCCCCGGGAATTATCCCCCGGACATATTCCCCCCGGCAAAGAAGTAATGAACAATGTAAATCAATATCATAGATCTTAATTTTAAAAAGTTACTTATCGGTTAATTATCTGATGCCATGGCTGCCGTCAGTATCGTTTAGGGTTAGTGTTTCGTGTCTGGGTTATGGCGTGGGTAAGGATTATATACTGTATGGGTGGTAACAGCGTTGGACGATGGAGCAGAAGGTCGCGGGTTCGATTCCCGCAGGAGCCCAACGGTCGACTCAGCCTTCATTCGCTAGAGGGCGGTGGTAACTGAGTAGAAGCTGTGGCTGCGAAGGTAAAACGTGGCTCTATAGAAAGCAATGGCAAACTACTCTATATTAATGGCTTTAACCACCTGCGTCGCTGCTTGCCTGACACCGGAGATCAGCGCCGGACTCTACGCTCGAAATCGAGTATGAGCAAACCTTTACCTTTAATGATTATATGACCCCGTATGGGTGCAATACACTGCTTTTCGTCAAAGCCATAGAGTAAACAATGGGGGATTATGTTCGTCAGTGTCATTTCAAAGGGTGTACCGGGAGGGGGTAATGCCGGGGGATTATGTCCAGGGAAGAATGTCCTACACTCATGCAAATGTGGCCATAAAATGGTTGAATTCGAGCTGTATTGTAGGAAATATATTAAATACTCGATAGTATTGTTAACGTGGATTATTGTTTTTGTGAGAAAATTAACCATCACTAGCAAACACTGTTATTATTATTATTATTATTATTATTATTATTATTATTATTATTATTATTATTACTATTAATGCGCCTGTGGGCGGGAAGTTAGCAGAGTGGTAACAGCGTTGGACGATGGAGCTGAAGGTCGCGGGTTCGAGTCCTGCAGGAGCCCTAAAGGTCGACTCAGCCTTTTTCGCGGTGGTAAAATGAGGAGCAGTGGTAAAAATCTCTGCGATAAGTCAAACAGGTACGCTATGCGATACACTAGCCCCGTATCCGTGGCATTGCACGCCTGGCTGAGGGCTATAGAAACGGAGATCAGCGCCGCCTTATGAGCCCGTGAGGCTCGGGGAAGAACTTTGACTTTGACTTTGAATGCGCCTGTAATGAACTATCTATCTATTGAAAGTTAAGATTTATGTGGTAAATAATTGTCCTAATGTGCCGCCCCTCCACTCAAAAAGGGGTTTACGCACCGTCCTGGTTCTGTTCCCCTTTCCTTTTACACACACCGTGGCGGCAACTGTCCCGTGGGTCGCCCCGGGGGTTTACCACCGAGCAGAGGTCGATCTGTTGAGATGCATCTCGTTGTGAATCTATTCATTGATACTGCTCTCAGCACGGGACAGTTGCCTCTCGTTTATTCGGCACGAGAGCCACCGTGGTCAACTGGACAAGTGTCTTTCAACTTGCAGGCGCCTTTTAGACTCGTCTACGTAACGGTAGACGGCGTCTATGCAACTCGGGTTGCTCAGCATCGTTCGTAAGTTGAAGTCGAGATCCAACGTTCGACAGATTGAATCCAGACGGCTTCGCAAGGCCTGCTGTACCTGACATTCGAGCAGGTAATGCTCGACCGTCTCTGGCACTCTACAGTCTTCACACATGCCGTCATCGTGACAGTCTGTCTTGCGCAGACAGGCGCTCAGGCGGCAGTGACCGAGTCTCAGCCTGCTGACGCAGACTTCCTTTCGCCGTTGGCTGTCACTGAACTTGCATCGGAGGCCGACGGTCGGCTCGGGTGTAGGACATTTCCCCCCTGAACATAATTCCCCCGGACATTATCCCACCCCCAGTACGTCCTTTGAAATGACACTGCCGGACATTGGAAGCATATAGGTATATAAAAAGGTATATATATATATATATATATATATATATATGTGTGTGTGTGTGTGTGTGTGTTGTGTGTGTGTGTGTGTGTGTGTGTGTGTGTGTGTGACCCGCTGGGAGAAAAGGTAATATGTAAGTGAGGTTCTTGAGTTACATATGCTGCATATATCGCGGTTATATTAGCTCAGTCACAGCAAAGTTTTAGAGAACTATACCTTGTCATTTCAGAGATAGCAGCATCCAAATATCATGCCTATCAAATTCAAAATTCTGAGAAATTGAGCATTTATTATTGATGAAATTAAAACGTTCAAAATTTTAAAACTATACAAGAATTACGGATGAAATTTTATCTCTGTATTAATTGTCATATATATGCAAACTATCTCTAAAGTTTCATCCGTAACTATTCATAATTTATCAGTAAAAAATTGAAATAAATAATACTAGAACACAGTAATTGAAAAAGGTACCATAAGTGGGCAGGACATAATAATAGGGTTGTAATGTACAATATAAACAAGATATACGAACAAACTGTAATAGAACACAATAAAACTTATCAGATAATATTAATCAAAGTGATTATAGATGTAACATATGTAACGGGATGATGAAAAACAAAGAACGAGAAACCAGTGTTGTAATTCATAAATAACAGCACAAAATATGATTAAACGTCACTTTTAAGCAAAGAAAGAAACAAAAATCGCCCGATATTGCAGATTTGTCAGCTGGTTCTAAGCTCACACAAATTAAAATTTTGTAAAAATTAGTAAGTAGGCCTAAGCTTAAACAGAGCGTCAAAGTCAGAAGCCCATTTATGGTACCTTTTACCTATCTCAGTTTTAAAACAAATTATCTACTAAATGATGCAGATTTGACTAAAAGACATGATCATTTAATTGTCTACACATCATACTGTCTAAAATACCAAAAAGTAATTTTTGAAAGATTTTAGTTATCAAGATAAAAATGCAATTTCTCGCCAATCTGTGAAACCACTTATGGTACATTTTCTCCCATGGCACACACACACTTATATATATATATATATATATATATATATATATATATATATATATATATATATATATATATATATATATATATCACTAGGAGGACTGCTTGAACACATTACATAGTTCATGGTTATTAGGTCAGGATTTAACAGAATAACTGATCTCGAACGGCTATGAGCTGTTATGGAACATGTATAAATGATAATAGGAAAAGTGATATTTGTTTGAAACAAGTTCAGTTTATAGACCTACAGCTCCCCGATCCGTCGACTGACAAAGCCAGTGCATGGCGCATAGCCAGGATTTCCTGAAGGGGATTTTTTTTAACTCGAAAAATCCTGACAAGCAAAAAAGGTCGTCACTTATTACATCGTTTTAAGTAAGTAAGTAAAATCTCGTTAATTTCAGGGGCGTAGCGACGAGGTATATCGATATATACCCCTCCCCCCCAAAAAATCAGACTACGTTAACATTTTTAATGTGATTTTAAAGATTTCCAAAGTTTTTTAAGATGTATACCCCCAAATCACATTACATCCCCAAATCAAATTCCTGGCTACGCCCCTGGTTAATTTCTATAGTGCTTTCAAAGCAGCACCGCAGTAGCTCCGTATTCCTTATAAATGATTGAACTTCTGCGAAAGGCTGCATTTAGGCTACTCTCGATATAGAACAACATCCAGCCAGGTAGGCTACGGCCAGTTAGGTCTAACTGGCCGTGGTCTGCGATCAAAGGCCTTTAGGCCTACGGGCGTTGCTAGGCGTCAACTAGAATAAATTTCTACAGGCTTTAAATTACTTATTCTGACCGACCAAAAGCATGGTCTCCTCTACCGAGGCCATCGCGCTCGCCCACTAGGCGGGGGATGCCGTCCATTCAGTTCAATGTAGGCCTAAATAGCAGTGACTTAAAGGTTATTTTAGCAAAAAATATACTTAAATGATGATAAAACTCATAGATACAGGAACTGACATGCAAGCAAACTCAAGGATAGTGGTAGCCTATTTATGGCAGTTTTCATACCGCATCCGAGGTATGCTCTCAGGTATGCTCTCTAGCGGTCAGCTCTCTTCCCGTTACCGCGGTACTACCGCCATATTTTTACCGTCCCCATTAAAATTTCGCTAAAATTGCAGGGTTTTAATCCGTTACCGCGGTAAAACCGTGGTATTTTGCGGTTTCACCGCGGTAGCCATTACCGTGCACTCTTCTACTAGAAATACTATACATGAATTTTTTTTATTACAAGTATTTTTATTACACGTATTTTTTTATTACACCTATAATAATTGGGCTCATAACCTTTACTTGCATCTCCAAATCGGTCACTTTATGAACCCCATTCAAAATTACTTAATAAATTTTAATTAATAATTGTCATAGCCGTTGTTTTTAAGTCTCTTTAAGACTAACCATGTTGCCCTCGGCTTCAAAAAATGATCTCCGGTGGCCCGTGGCTTTATTCATTGGCGTACGCAAAAAATTGTTGAACGGGAACCCGGTCCCCCTATTCGGGTGCGTTGTGTGATTCGTCCAAAACTGGTGAGTATTGGGGAGGGGCGGGTGCGTTAGAGGTAGTATTAGATCGAAAAAAGCGCACTAGACAGGAGACTTTAAAGCGTTTGAGACGACGAAATTTGTTGCTCGTCAAGATTTTTTGGCCGAAAAACGTCGAAGTGCCTCTCTATTCCGGTAAAACCGATTAATATTGAATAAAAACCGGTGAAAAGCATATTATAAGAGGCATTTCTGATAACACGAACAATAACCTAGAAAGACAAACTATAGTATCATACAAGTTTACAAAGTATAAAATTTAGATAGATAGATAGATAGATAGATAGATAGATAGATAGATAGATAGATAGATAGATAGATAGATAGATAGATAGATAGATAGATAGATAGATAGATAGATAGATAGACAGTTCATTACAAGGCGCATTAAGACACTAAAGCGCCGCTGCTGATTGCTCGAAAAATATAACGTTTAAATGATATGTCAAGACAAATATAAATCTTAGTCAATTCATTGTAATTACATAAAGATTCAAATAACGAAAATAATAACGTTTAAATGATATGTAATGACATGATATGTGTTTTTACTCCGTGAAACAAATGCAACTGCTGTAAACTCAGAAAAAAGAGGCTTACATGGTATGGACATGTAAACAGGATGGAAAACTCGAGACTTCCCAAAAAAGCATTCTACACATACAAAGAAGGTAAAAAAAGGAAGAGGCAGGCCCAGAAAAAATGGATAGACAACATAAAGAAGATTTTAAAGAAAGACAACTGACAATTGTAGAAGGAGGATAATTAACATTTGACAAAAAAGCCTGAAAATGTTTTCTGACTAGCTATTGCCACTAATGAGTTGGCAGAGAGCAATTATGATGATGATGATGATGATGATGAAATCTTGTAACAAGGTAACAGTAATAGTTACTTTTTTGAAGTGACAGTAACAGATTTTGCACTAATTACTCTAGTGTTACTTTTTGAAGTTGTCGTCTATATGGTTCTACATTCTAATGGACTGCAATTCAATTTGCTAACTTCAATACATTACGTACTTAATTGGTTTGATCCAATGCATGTGGAAAACGCACCCACGCACTGTGGTGTTTGCATAAACTATTTACAGAGAAAACGCACTCGACTTCCACTTTGAGTGACAGGCATTACTAAGAGCAAATTGACAATTTCTGACTAATTAAAATTGACATTTTTGCTGCATGCTTTGTTCAGGTGTCTGTTACATGAGAAATAGTATTTTAATGATCTGGAAATTGACGAATTAATGATTGATTGATTGATATGAAACATGAATCATGATACATGAGTCATATGACATTGACATGTTATGTTAACTATGTGCTGCTGGTGCGACCTTTAGCTGTACAAACTAAAACTATTGTCATTATTTCGTATTTACAGTGGAATATGATAATTTCAATTACTTTGATTAATATAAATCTTAGTCAATTCATTGTAATTGATTAAAATTGATTAATACCATGCATGACGGCTAATTTAGTATTGGAATACAGTTCCAGTAGTCATCTGTATCAGTGGTTCTCAGACCCTTTGCCTCGCGGACCACTTTCGAAGATCAAAAATTTCTCGCGGACCACCTAAAATTGAGAAAAATCATAGCAAGCAAAAAACTGTCATCGCGTGTGATCTTCGTCCCTCCCCCTGCCCCGACAAGCAAAAAAGTCGTCACCTTACTTAATTTTGCTGCTTGCTCTAAAAATGTTGGGTCCGGACACCCAAGGGGCTGTTTAAACCCCCAAGTTTCCCATTGGCTACGCCACTGATTTGTATAAACCGTGTAAATTGTTCGTGATATCAATTAAAAACGATTATATTCGGTTGTAACAAAAGAGTAATTTTGTTACTTATTTGGCTGTAACAGTAACATGTTACATTTGAAATTTTGTAACAACAGTAACAAATTACATTTTAAACCCAGTAACAGGTAACAGTAACTAATTACTTTGCAAAAGTAACATACCCAACACTGGGTATATAATAGGAGAATAGCATGAAATGGACATAACAAGTAAGCAAAACATTGCATGAGCAAGAAAAAACCTGTTAGCGAGCTATTATAAACCATATTATTAACACTCGAAAAAAAATTTAAATTTCTCGGGCGGTACCGCAGGTCGGTCAAAATCTGTCGGCGGGCCGGATCCGCCCACCTCTGGTTTAAAGCCTTCGCTATTTATCTGGCTTTATTTATTGGCGTAGCCAAGTGTTGGAGAACGAGGGCCCGGTCCCGATCTATTCGGGCCTGTCGTGAGATTCGTCCAAACTCCAAAACGGGCGAGTAGTGGGGAGGGGGTTAGGGGTAGTATTAGATCGAGGAATACGCACCAGACGCAGACATTAAAGCGTTTGAGGCGACGAACTTTTTTGCTCGTCAAGACTTTTGGGTCGAAAAACGTTGAAATTCCTCCCTATTCTGAAATCCTGGATGCGCCACTGGTTTCATTGAATGGTTTTACATACTGTGTCTATGTTATATGGTCTTGAGCGCTATAATGTCTTTATCGATAATTTTGTCTCAGGTTTTTATTTTAGTTCTAAGGTTTCTATTGGCACTTGCCATCTTCTGTAGATCAATATTCCTTTCAGTAATTCGAAATTTTATAACTTTATCTACAGTAGTCATTTCTTTCCTTTCATCTTCTAAGCAAATCCAGCACCACAATATTAAAAAAGAAGAAAAGCAAAGTGCTTAACTAATAAACTACAGCCTACAGATGTGTGAAAGATTATACACGAGTAAGGACAAAAACGAAGTTCAATTAATAAAAACTGTTGAAAAGCATATTATAAGAGGCATTTCTGATAACACGAACATATAACCTAAAAAGACAAACTATGATATACGAGTTTACAAGGCTTAAAATTTATTTCTATAAAGCATAACAGAAATATCAATGAATTGCTCATACAGTAGTTAGCCACAAAATTAATAGGAAGGGAAAGAAAAAAGGATACTAAAGGGAACAGGATTCTCGCAAATAGGTAGGATGATAGGTTAAAAATTAATCAGTAAATATAAAAGCTAGGATAGCGCAAAAGCAAACAATAACATCGTTTAAATTGAATAGTCAAGGAACTTAATAGACAATTTAAATGTAATCGATAAAATATACTGTTTTAATTTTCTTTTAGAGTAGTTAAATATTAATTATGTTAGTTAAAAGAGTGGGAAGACTATTCCAAATGCATATTCACATAATGGAATAATAAAATAATTTGTGAATCTTGCAATGAAAATGATGCATCTAATTTTCTCTGAACAAAAAGCAAAACATATATCAAAATTGCCTCTTGAAAATATATCAGAAATCACCATTGATCACACAGCAGCAGTAGTCATAAAACAAAAAAAAATCTGAACGATTGGATAATGGATATGTATGCATTAATTCATCATAATAGACATCACCACCAATGTTACCTCTAAGGTGGGCGCGTAGTTTGCGGGGAAACTACGATTTGGCTAGGAAGATATGATAAAAGATATGATAAAAGCATGATAAAAGACGCTTTATAGTTCTAACTCAATTGCAAAGTGTAGTATTAGAAATAACATGCTATTAAGGGAACCTGCCGAAAATGCTAGAAGTCATTGTTCTGTCATTAGAAATCCTGGATGAGGAAGCACGACAGCTGGGATTGGAGGTGAACTGATCCAAAACTAAGATTCAGACTACTGTCCCATCACAACACCCATCTGTGCTTGTGGCTGGTAATAAAGTGGAGGTAGTTAAGGAGTTCGTCTCTATCTATAGGCTCACTAACAGACAACACCGGAAGCAATGAATCAGAGGTGCTGAGGCAAATAACTGGTATTGCAAGGAAAAGTTTTGCCTCGCTGAAAATAAATATTTGGCGCTCGAGTATCCACCTCCACACAAAGCTTCGCCTGTATGCAGTTTACATAATTCCAGTGTTGCTCTACGGAGTAGAAACATGGACTCTGACCTCATCCATGATCAGGAAACTGGATGCCTTCCATCAATGGTGCCTGAGAAGAATCCTTAGAAAATCGTACACCTCGCACACAACAAAAGAAGAAGTGTTCCGACGTAGAGGAGAGGAACCCATATCCATAAAAATACGAAGCAGGCGTCTCCACTACTTTGGGCATGTTGCGAGAGCAGCCCCAAACATGGACCATGCGAGAGCTCTACAGGAAGCAATTAAAGGCCCCAAAAAATCGTGGAAGAGACCAGTTGGTCAACAAAGAATTACCTGGACCAGAACAATTCGATCTGACTTGGCTCCGTGTAACGTTGGACTTTTCACTGCCTGGAAAACGGCTCGAAACAGAGATTCTTGGAAATGTTTATTGGAAAAGGCTACGCTTCGTCAGTGAGCTTGCCGATGATCATCATGATGATGATGAAGGGAAGTAAGTTCTCGCATGACAGTAGCATGTTAGTAGTAATAAATAAGTCTGAAATCACTGAAACAGCAATTTAAAATAAAAATAATGATGTAAACATCACATGACTCAAGTGTCTAAGTATACAAGCAGAGTGTCAAAATAAATCAAAATGCATAAGCCATTCATTTGCAAAGCGAAAAAACTTAGCTTAGGCACAAAGTTACTATGTTACATATATGTGTTATACTGAGTAAAAACTAAATAATCTCATATAATATCATTGAGCAATAGTGATTTCTTGAAATATTATTATCATAGATGATAGATTGCTGGAGGAAGATGAATTTTACAGACGAATAAGGGCATTGTTATTTTGCAATTCTATCGTTGGACTGCAAAGTAGCTGTGAATGTCGTAAGATCTGCCTGTTCCTCGGATAGCAGAGAAAATGCATGTTTTAGCAAAAAACACTTAAAATTATTTCGAAATCGTAAACAGGAATAAAAATTATAATCACGACGTGATTCTAAATATTATTTATGGATATAAAAGGTAAAGTTTCGCCCATACTCGAGTTCGAGCGTTCGGCTTGGCGCTGATCTCCGATTTCAGGCAAGCAGCGACGCAGGTGGCTTGCGCCATTAATCTAGAATAGCCTGTCATTGCTTTCTCCAGACCCGCGTTTAACCTTCGCAGCCAAAGCTGCTATTCATTTACCACCGCCCTCTAGCGAATGAAGGCTGAGTTGACCTTAGAGGATTGTTGAACCCATTCAGTCAGTGTGTCACTTTAGCGTCTTACCAATCTGCCATCTACCCGTCCCTCTACGGATGCTAATAAAATTACATAGAGATCAAACTAAGAAACATAATCCATCAAGTGAAATACGAAGGGAAACATTAGAAAACGATGAAGAAACGAGGTTCTGACAGAAGAATTTCACACAATCGATTCGGCAGAAGATTCAAATACTAAGTGAAGAATATTGTACGAAATATTAGTCAAAACAGAAGAAATATGACTTAGCCTACAATGTAAAATAAAAGGCCAAACAATGGATGGCGCAGGACATATTAAGAAGGGAGGCAAAAATAACAGATACACACAACAAATTCAACTGCTAAATGAATCTATCAAAGAATTACATGAAAGCAAAAAGAGGATTGGTTAAGCATAGCGTGCGAGGAAATGGATAAAACAGAAGCAATGATACAGCTGGATAAGCCGCAAGCGCATTGTATATTTTGCAATACTATAATTGGACTGCAAAGTAGTTGTGAATGTCATAAGATTTGCGGTTCTTCTGATAGCTGATAATGTGTATGTCTTCGCAACAATCACACAATATTTTTTCGAAATCTAAAAATTATAATTTTCATGTGCAAAAATGGAGAAGAGCAGAAAAAACAAGAACATTAATCAGAAAATTAAAGAACAGAGTGGAAGAAAGACGTGGACAATTAACAAAATATGAAGAACCTCGATCAACATCGCTTGCTGTCCTGATCCGCCACATGGGTGGAACAGTTGACTCTCCTCACCGGTATGTGGGCTGATGAAGGTTATTGTACGCTCTGCTTCTGCGCTGTAAGGGGTTGACCGGAGGCTTGATCGGCGCTTCGTTTGGCGTTCTTGGCTTCTAATAAAAAAGTGTTTAATTAAACCTTTATTTTCCCAGACCCATTCAAAATTGACACACACTCAAGAAAACTAATATTTAGACACTTTCTAATGTATAGTAACACAAAAAGTTGAAATCAGAAAAAATTGATTCAAGATCACGAAACAATACCCATGTTCCCAAATGGGAACGTTGGGTCATTATGACTATAGAAAATCCTGGAAATACCAAAGGCAGTAATTTTATTACATTTGTGCTGTACAGTATGTACATTTTTGAACATGCCTCATATAGGCATAGTATATGAGAAATACTGTTTTAAATATCATCTTAAGGTGATTAATTATTAATTAATTAATTAATTAATTAATAATTGGTGTGGTAGACCCCAAAACACTTGATGTGAAGGTGCCTCTCAGTTCTCACGCTTCGAGCATTTCTTTCTTGCACTTGTCTGACAATAAGCACCTCGCCCCTGGGAAGTAGACAATGTTTGACTTCATCATGTCGTAAAAGATTTGGAACAAAGGCAGTGGGTTCTCCATAACGTTATCGCGGTGTGTCTTTCAACAGTCAAGCAACCATTCCACGTCGAAATTCAGGATATCTGAGGCGATCGCCGAAAGAAGCGACGTAGCTTCCATGCTGCAACCACTGCAATATTGAATGCATTGACAAGCAAGGTCCACCATTATTTCTTGGATTTGATCTTGGGTCGGTATGCCGAAAGCAGACGATCAAGAAGATCAACACTGTCTATTCCCGTTGCGTAATTGCTGAACATTCGTGGCTGTGAGTTTTTTCTTTCCTCAAACTCCACTCACACGACGTTCCATCATGACTACAGGGTTGACAGTTATGACTCAACTCAGAGCTACTAGGCTTACAATCACAGGTCTTGCCATCTTCACAGGGTCCTGCTGAGGCCTGGATCCCTTCATCTGCAACACGAGTAAACACATGAAGTTCACACCATCATATGGTGATTCATCTGGACCTAAGATATCTTCATCTACTACTTCAACTTCATAATCTGCCCCATCGTTTAGGGCAGTATGCAAATGTCTGGAATACTAGCATTATCATTGTCATCACTGAAGGACTCTTCAAAAACTGCTTCAACTGCTAGAGAAGAGGGCGAAACATCGCTTTGTTACAGGCATTTTAGCTACTGTCCAACAATAGCTACACAATTGTGTGCAACAGAACAGGTCATTATATTCACGAAATGCATCATCAGAACATACACACATATTAGTCTTACATATTTGCCGGATTGGAACACCAATGGCCAACGCTAGTGAAATATCAGCAACTGTCAGCCTATTAGCCACATTGACCCAACGTTCCCAATTGGGAACATGGCTGTTCAACCATGTCTTGTAATTTTACCTATGATCACACATGTCAATCGGACTAAAAATCATGCATAGGGGTCATAGTTGAATAAAATGAGCCATTGTGGTAAAATAAATGTTGACATTTAGATTTTATTTCAAAATGTATCCGCTATACCTATGATTTTGGCAATTTTGCGGAATTTTATTGCAATTTGTACAAAAATTACAAAAAAGTAGCAGAGATATTTTATACAGAAATCAAAGATAGACATGTGCTCTAAACAAAAGCTAGAAAAAAGCAGGATGATATAGCTTGGTTAACTGCCTACACTGCCTTCAAATCAATGTTCCCAATTGGGAACTTTGGGAAAATGAAGGTTAAAACAAATACCATTGTCTGGTTCACGTACAAGCAAGGTGAACATTCCCAATCTGATCTGCTACCTAATCTGCTAGGTTGCAGGTGTTTGTTATGCTGACTAAATACGATATAATAGCACATAAAATGCAATGGGATTATTGACTTAGCAGCTTCCTACATAGGGTAAATGAAATTTGCATGTGGCTAAAACAATTATTATTTGGTAATATTACTGCTTATATTCCGCTTGAACTGAAATTATGATTTTAAAATTCACATGATTGTGTCAGCTGAATGTTTAGCGCCTGTCCATGTAGGCCTACTTAGTCACACTGTGCAGTAGATTTTCATTAGAAATCAGTTAGTCACAGTGTTTCTTTCAAATGCCAGAAATAAGATCACGTTATTGAGAGAGGAGATTTGATTGAGACATACAAAATACTAACAAACAAATTGGAAATGCCAAGAGAAAGGCTTTTTGCAATGAAGCAGTATGATCGAACCAGAGGACACAGCATGAAACTGTTCAAGAAACGGGTTGGGAGACATAAACAGCATTTTTTTAGTGCAAGAGTTGTGGACAGATGGAATGAACTCGATGAGGGGATAGTAATGGCTACAACTGTAAACGAGTTCAAAATAAACCTCAGTAGTTTAGGATATTAGATTGGACGGGAACGACAGTGGTTCTCACACAGGGCAGTCCCTACTGAACCAATTTAAACCTTATTATTATTATATTATTATTACTATCATCATCATCATCATCATCATCATCATCATCATCATCATCATCATCATCATCATCATCATCATCATCATCATCATCATCATCATCATCATCATCATCATCATCATTATTATTATTATTATTATTATTATTATTATTATTATTATACTGACAACACAGCGGGTTAAAACAGAATAAGACCCTAACATATCGGTGTCTTTATCTACTAGATTGTATGAAAGATATTTTCATTTTCCTTACTGCGTTGGCGCCAGATGATGAAAGCGATGATGCCGACGACGACGGCGACGACGACGACGATGGGAACCACTATGGCTGTGATATTTTTACCACCTGATGATGACGGATCAACCAACGGTGTTACTGTTGATTCACCTGGAACTAAATATGAAACCAAATTCTAAAACAGAAATAGCTGATCAATACACTAAAAACACGAGTTACAAGATAATGGCATAAGGTGACTGCACGCGACACCTATTCTCATAGGGGGGCTGTCCATTAATTACGTCAACAATTTAGGGGGGTTGAAAAAGTTTGACAGTTGTTGACAGGGAGAGGGGGATCAAGAGAAGTTGACGTCAGCAATTTCACTTTTACTAAAAATCAAAAAATTGGAAATTTCATGGAATACTACTTATTACAATGGAAAAAGCATGTCAAAAAGGTTAATCACCATCACATTTTGGCACTCGATGATCAAAAAAGGTGAAAATGGTCATCACCGAAAAAAATAATAACCTTGTTATTGGGACCTGTCATTGATCTTGGGGGGAGGAGATCCAAAGTTTTTGACGTAATTATAGGGGAATAAGTGAAAGTTGACAGTTGCTGACAAGGGAGGAGGGGGTCAAAATTGCCCAAAAATTCTTGACATAATTAATGGACAGCCTCTAGGGCTGCCAGAAATATTTCGAAAATTCGTACATTTTTCAGAAAATATGCGCCAAAGAAATTCGACCGTCGTAGACTTCAGGGCAATGTTTAATCTAGGCCGTTTTCGAGGGGGGATTGCCCTTCCTCCCGGAAATTTCAAAATCCTTCCCGGAAATTTTGGAATACTACATGGACTAACAGCGGCCCCTAGCAGAATCCCCCAGGCTTTTTCAGTTTCCCCCTGGCTTTTTCAGTTCCCCCCCGGAGTCCAGGAGTCTAGATTAAACACTGCTTCAGGGCCTGTTTTAGCGTGCAGTGATACACAAAATGTGCAGTGATAAAATGAAAATGTGCAGTGATAAAATGAAAATGTGCAGTGGTAACATGCAATTATCTGTGCTTTTGTGCAGTAATACATTTTCCGGACGACCTTTTTTGCTTGTTTTTGCGCGTATGTCCATAAATTTTCTGAGTTTAGACTCCCTGGCTTAGAGCAGCGATAAACTTTTCTTAAAGCAGGACCTGGTAGACTTAATCCGAATGTTACACCCTTTCATTTAGCCTCGACTGTGACTTAGTTGTATATTCTTTCCTACGTAGGTCTAAGCATACAATCATAGATATAGCCCGCGGGGTGCTTTTAGTTGACCCGCGACAGTATAGGCCTATCTACTTTTTGAAAATTTTTGCTACATGTCTATGCGTGAAATTGATTTGATGTAGAATCTTTTTCGTTTGAAAAATTGGTTTGACGTAGAATCGAAGATCCTGTGTTTTACTGTTATTTCTATATTTGACCAGCACTCACTTATGTGAGTAGGCCTAAGGCTTTTCCAAAATCACTCTACTAAAGACAAAACTGAGATGACGTGTGTCCAAAGGAAATTTACAGGCACATTTGAGAGTGGCTTTGGCTGCGGATTTAAGACCAGACATTGCCAAACTAGTGAAAAATAAACAAGACCTATGCAGAAGTCAAGGAGGAAGCAAGATGCAGAGCAGTGACTATTTTAAGGATCTGTTTGGACTCCACATCATGACGAGCGCGTTGAGCGCGAGCCTATAAGGGGTCGGGGGCAGAGCTCCCAGTGGGTTCCAGGGGCAAAGCCCCTGGTGGGGGGTCAGGGGGCGAAGCCCCCTTGAAGCTGACAACATTTAGCTGTTAAAATGTGCTATTTTGCCCTCTCAGGAGTCAGCAAATGCAGCCAAAAATATCTGCCATGTAACACAACAGAAGATGTAGACCAAATGTCCATAGTTTTTTATCTTCATTATGTAGTAAATGATTAATGTCCATAGTTTTTTTAATCTTAATTATGTACTATGTAGCAAATGATTAATGGCAGCCACTGCCAGCCAGTCTCAATTCTGTGCTGCAATAACAACTGCAAGAGGTTACCTGAACTGCAGTGTTTAAAGTTTTTAGACAGTAAAAATGATATTTGTGGACTCCCCAATTCTCAGTCTTCGACTCCACATTATTGACTTTGGACTCCACATTTTGGTTGGACTCCACGCTTAAAATAGTCACTGATGCAGAGAGGAATGGAAACAATGGAGCTCTGAACCTGTCCCAGGACAGAGAACATGATGACGATGAACCTAAATGCACTTCCATGTTCTTGCAACGGAACAGCTTATGGTTTTGCAGATGTCTTTGCGGGACGCGGGTCAATACATTCGATTGCGGAACAGTCACGCACAATGGGGGACGTAATTCCAACTCTAGCGATGAAGTTATAGAGACAAATTCGTCAAAATTTCAGAACAGAAAGACTGCGACGACGTTATACGTTTTCTATATTTTATCGCAATGAAGCGAAATGTTTGTAAAATGTAAACAGGCCTATCATGACCTAGTGTAGTTACGATGTAAAGATATCTTCAGCGGCGGAGGACAGAAATATCATTAATGTCAATAGGCCTCTCCATGATGTTGGCAATGTTGCTATGTTAAAGAAGTTTATGACTGAGGAAGGCAGCTCTTGAATTACACAGAATAATATCAGATGAATCGCTGCTGCTGCTGCTACAAAGTCCATTTGTGTATGCCTGGTCCTCGTTTCTTCGATGCGGATTAATTTATTCACGAGAATGTGCTATTGGAGCCTTGCCAGATATTTTTGCTGTGAAAGAGAAATGCATGTACTGGCCGGAAGCAATGTTAACTTAACGCTGCGGACTTTGTCCTGATGCCAACTATTACTTTGCTTTGTTATTTAAAACTGCGGATTAATTACTCCATTTCATCAGTTTAATCGCTTGAGAAATTAACATAATTTCGCGTCGTTGCCTGCTGGGATCGATTTCGAATGCCATCGAACGATATTCTAGCCAGGGCCGGTTTATCCACTGGGCGATCTACAGTAGGGTGGGGGCGTCTAGAGCGGCAAAATTCTGTGGGGCGGCAACGAAATAAATGCAACAAAATAAATATTAACAAATGCCTCCCTTTAGTAATAAATGGATTCAATCAGTGGTTTTCAGGTCCGTTTGGTGCACAAGCAAAAAAGGTCATCATCACTTTTTTACGCCCTTCATGTACATTTTTCTACATTTTTTAAAACTTTATAACTTTTTGAGAACATTTTAAACTGATTGGTGAGGGTGGGAGTGCAGTGTGACAAATTCGCCTAAGGCGCCAAATACTCTGGTGCAGGCACTGATTCTAGCACATTGGTTCTGGTATTTATTTCTAATAATGTATCTCTTGTTAATACTAAGAAGTCCTTGGTTCTGGTTTATTGAAACTTCGAACATTGCCACGCTGCAGCGCAACTAGGCCAATCGACCGCAAATGAATGCTTCGTTTTCATCATTTGAGAAGTAGGTTTGTGTTTGTCTTCGCCTATTTCTCCTATTTTATTGCTGGATAATTCATCCGCTGGCTGAATACTCGACCACGCAGGCCCCCCTACTCGAGGGGACAGGAAGTCCACTTGGCCTGGAGCTCTGCTTAAAATGGGGCCTCGAAATAATAGACCTATAGGCCTATAAATAATGTCTTTGTAATTATTTGTAATTCTCTTAAGGCTAACTCCGCCATAGCCGGTGGCAAACCCTGGTTGAAAAAGGAGAAGCCAAACACACATACAAACACACATAGGCGCCCATCGTCTTTTATACGGACGCTTCTATGAACAAACACCACACACACACACACACACACTCACCCACGCAGTCTCGGCTCTAGATTCATATTAAGAGTTGGGATACTGAGAGACCTAAGATTTGCAAATGGCTCGGGCCATATGCCCCCACCTGCCCCCCTTCGCTACGCCTCTGGTTCGCAGCATCCTCTTGAAGATGCACTGTGTGGTTCTATGACTTTGTGAACGAGACTATGAAAATTGTCGCTAGTTGTTCAGCAGATTTAATTGCATGATAAATCTGCGATATCGGAAGTGGACTGCTGTGAATCTATCCGAGATTTCTCTTACGATGTCTTCATTCCATGACTTCTAAGACTTACGACAAAAACTTACACTTATTTTAAGGTTTCCTCATAATGTTTATTGAGAAACTGGTCTTTGATCTACAATGTATAAATGTATTTCGTTTCCACACTTTATTCACCCACGCACTCGTTTACTGGTAATGGATTAACGTAAGGAGTGGGGTATGAGGTCACGAGCCAAATGACCTGCGTTGTAGGCGTTAGAGTTAAGGGAGCTGTGACAATAATTGTGAGAATGGTTAAAAATTGTTAATGACAGTCAGCATGGATTTTCAAAAGGACGGTCATGCCTGACCAACATGTTAGACTGTATGGAGGAGATTTATGATGACCTAGATGAGGGCAAGGCAGTCAATATAATATACTTAGATTTTGCTAAAGCTTTTGATAAAGTATCCATACGAGACTGGATGGAGTGTTGAAACAGGTAGTTCATATTATTATTTTGTACCTCAGAAATCATGCATTAGAAATCTTAACATTTCAAATCTTACATTACATACCTGTACAGTCATGCTGAATTCTAATGGTACATGATGATTTGGATGTTAAGGACAAGCAACTGTAGGGTGACGAATAAGAACTTCTTTGATCGATTTGGATTGTCAGGTAAGACTGAACATCGGCTGAAAAAGTGGAGGTTGCACCCAACATCTTTTCCCCTTCATGTTTCCACTCGATGGTGGGACTCGTTTTTCCAGAAAATTTCACATTACAGGTCAAGGTAACGTTTTCTATGTCGTTCAAATCACATGACGTGTTAATGGACGAATGACACTTAGGGGGCCCTATAAATAGCCAGACAATTGTAGTTCATTAGCTTCCATAATGAGACGCAATATTAATCGAAATATCAAATTGAGACGTTAAATCTCAGCAAATATGAGATTTCCAATGGAATTTTGTAAATAATCTTTTCGAAAATGAGGCGAAAAAGGTAAAATTATTATAAGTTAATCAATTGAAGTATTTTGGACTTCGTCCATAGTTGTAGTTAATGCCATTGTTAATGGAAAGCCAAATATGTTTTATTAACAAATAAGTTTTATTAAAGGATTTGCTTCCTTACTTATCCGTATATAAAGTTCATCCAATTTTTCATTTTAAAAGTGAGAACCATTCGAAGTCCTAGAAAAGTGTACTTACCGACAACTGTTAGCAGAGAGTCCACCTGCTGTCCATGGCCTGATCTGTCGATGCAGCGGAATGTCCCCGAGTCTCTCATTTCCGCTCTTTTAATAATGAGTTTATTGATCCCAGCTTCCACTTCCTTTTTAACCTCATACCGAGTATCATAGCCATTGACCAGTTGGTCATATAGATACACGTCAACTGGAAAAGTGTTTTCCATTGGAATGCGTTGCCATCTGATTGCTTCATCCTTATAATAGGTTTTGCAGGTGAATTGAAAGCTGTCTCCCACTTGAACTTCGGCAAATTTCGGCGTTAATTGTAGCTCTGTGTTTTCTAAAATGCAATAAACTAAACTAAATAGATAATTGTTTAGACGGGCTAAATAACAAATCTAAATTCATTTATTTGTATCTGAAACGTCCTCGTGATTTTTAATTGACTAAGAACATTTATATTCATTAGAAAATACAAAGAAAGTGCATGCAACTACTCTACTCTAGCGCCGAAGAATAAGCAGCTACTGTTGTGCTGCTTTCCAAGGCGCTATAGAAATCCACGAGATTTTACTTTACTTTACTTTACTGATGTCTCTTGGAATATGACTGATCGATCGTAAGATTAGGTATAATATTTGGATTAGGTTTAGTTAACAGTGGCGGCTCTAGGATTTGGCAATTGGGGGGGGGGGCGTTTGGTGGCAACTTCTAAGCATGGATGACCAACTATTTTTCATAAATCAGAACATACAGGAAGAATATGACCGTCGATGGGAGTCCAGTGTTGCATATTTGAACAGCTTGTATAAAAGTCAGTGTGCAATATCTGGAATTGTTGATGTAATTCTACAGTCAGTTAATAACGATGGGCTAACAACAATTTTGACCTAGGCTAACGTATTATACGTTTACACTTGCAGCAGACAAATCAAGCAACATTATTATCTATAACGAACAAACCAGAATCTACGAACCAAATTAATGGCATATTTAGGTCTGTTGTAGCAGTCAATGAAGGGCTAGCTTTCGTTTATGATCTCTAGCATCAAATTCGTCAATGAAAGCATTTAAGTCGATTGTGCGAGAACGCTTCGACTCAACTGATAGCATAGCAATATTGCTAAAGGCGACTGTCAGACATTGTTCTTCGTAGATCAGTTTTCATTATCTTCAGAACCGAAAAACTTCTGTCACAAGCAGCAATTATAACTGGTAGATATTTCTAAAACTGCAACCTATCATTGACAGTCTGCTGAAAATGAATGCGTCTTCTTCGCCAATCACATCCGTTGGGATGTCGTCATTGTCCTCGTTCGCCAATTTGGCATCTCCTCCTTCCGCAACAGAGGGACGTGGATCGACTCTTTCAGATGGCTTTGAACAATATGGTCTTTGTCAAAATTCACTCGTTTTTAGGATTAGCTATTATAAGCCTCATGTCGGCCATATTTAATGTAGCACCATATATTTTAATAACTGACTGCGCTTCGACGGTTCTCGGCTGTCTGGACTCTCTCTCTCTCTCTCTCTCTCTCTCTCTCTCTCTCTCTCTCTCTCTCTCTCTCTCTCTTTATCTATATATCTATCTATCTATCTATCTATCTATCTATCTATCTATCTATCTATCTATCTATCTATCTATCTCTATCTCTATCACTGTCTCTATTATCTCAGTCTGTCTCTGCCTGTATCTGTCTGTCTGTCTGTCTCCTCTCTCTCTCTCTCTCTCTCTCTCTCTCTCTCACGCACGAACTTCCTTGTTCCTGAAGCGAGGTTTTGAATCAGTTGGCTCTTTCCTTTGGAATGCTCTTGACTCCAGTATGCGTTGCTTAGCAACTCCTAATTCTATGGCCCTCGTTTTGAAACGACTTAAAACTTATCTCTTTGTCAATATACAGTAATTTGCTGTGGGAGCGCTTCTGAGTGATTCTTCAGAAGAGGCGCTATACAAATATTTTGTTACATTACAATACATTACAATTGCTTGACTCCAGATAAACATGTACACTTCCTCACTGGTTAAATAGAGTACGACCTTACCCGTCGTTTTCATCATCACAGCGCTACTTAATGACATACGATTGTGACACTAATGTTTATTCGCGAGATATTTAATCCAGATGTTAGCGGCTTTACTGCGGCTCCGCTCTGGCGTCTAGGCATGGTTTAGGGCTCATCCTACATGTAGTTCCACGTCAACCTGTTTGGACAATGTGTGGACAGAGGATAGCGAAGCACAAGCAAAAATTTTACAACAAAACCTAAATACACTATCTCAGTGGTCAGCAGATTGGCAAATGCTTTTTAATACAGATAAATGCTCGGTGATGCACATTGGGAAGAAGGGAACAGATGAAGAATTTAAGTTATGTGGGAAGGGACTAAAAGTTACAAACGAGGAGAAAGATCTATGGGTCATCATGCACAACAGCTTAAAGCCATCTAAGGCAATGTGCAGAGGCAGCTAAGAAGGCCAACAAAATTCTAGGTATGATCAAAAGAACGATAGTGAGCAGAGAGAAGGATGTAATAATAAGACTTTACAAGACATTGGTACGCCCGCATTTAGAGTATTGTGTTCAAGCATGGTGTCCATCCTGAAGAAAGACATAGAGACATTAGAAAGAGTGCAACAAAGAGCAACGAAGATGATCAAAGGATATCATAACCTAACCTATGAGGAAAGGTTAAAACACTGTGGACTGACAACCCTGCTCGAGACATACAAAATACTAACAAACAAAGTGGAAATGTCAAGAGAAAGATTCTTTACAATGAAGCAGTATGATCGAACCAGAGGACACAGCATGAAACTGTTCAAGAAACGGGTGGGGAGACATAAACAGCATTTTTTAGTGCAAGAGTGGTGGACAGATGGAATGAACTGGATGAGGAACGACTACAACTGTAAACGAGTTCAAAATAAACCTCAGTAGTTTAGGATATTAGATTGGACGGGAACGACAGTGGTTCTCACACAGGGCAGTCCCTACTGAACCACTTTAAACCTTGTTATATTATATTATATTATATTATATTATATTAAGTTATGTTATGTTTTGTTATGTTATGTCATGTCTTGTTATGTTATGTTATGTTATATTTATATTATATTATATTATATTATATTATATTATATTATATTATATTATATTATATTATATTATATTATATTATATTATATTTATTATATTATATTATATTATATTATATTATATTATATTATATTATATTATATTATATTATATTATATTATATTATATTATATTATATTATATTATATTATATTATATTATATTATATTATATTATATTATATTATATTATATTATATTATATTATATATCTATATATATAATTCTCGATGTCCGGCGGACGGGCGGACAGTCCGACGGCAACACGGCAGGTATTGCAAGACGCTGTTGTCATTGACAACCAAATATTGTTTAATCAAAACTGTATTATTATCAACGGAGCGTTTAACGAAGCGTCTTAATTAATTGCAGCTTAAACCCCCGTCCCCTTCCCTCACCCCATCTCTCTCCCAATCGCCCAGGCCCCAACCCATTCCCGCCCCGGCCCCAAACCCGCTCCCCTTCCCTTTCCATATCCCCATTCCCTCTCCTTATCCCCTCCCAATCGCCCTGAGCCAAACCCATTCCGGCCCCAAACCCCCGTTTCCCTTCCTCTCGCCATCCCTTTTCCCTCTACCCATCCCTCCCCTAATCTCCCCGGCTCCAACCCATTTCCGCCTCGGCCCCAAACCACCGTTTCCCGTCCCTCTCCCCATCCCTTTTCCCTCCACCCATCCCCTCTCCCAATCGCCCAGGCCCCAACCCATACCCGCCCCGCCCTACCCCACCGGCCCCAAACCCCGTTCCTTCTCTCTCCCACCCCTTTCCCAACCCCGTACTTCTTTCCATCCCTCTCCCAATCGCCCCTGGCCCCAACCCATCACCGCTCCGCCCTACCCCACCGGCCCCAAACCCCGTTCCCAAACCTACACAACGCTGCTCCGAAAACCCGTACAACCCACTTTCCTCCTCCCAAACCTCCCTCCCTCTCCCAATGCCCTGCCCCCCGTTATTATATGTATTTACTCCTTCCTAACCTCAAACCCAATTTTTTTTAAATTTAACCCCTCAAGTGGGGATTAAATTTTCAGAAGCCGTCACCGTATTGGGGATTTAATTTTTGGAAAAGCGTTCTTCAGAAATGATTGCTGTAACGTTTTAAATTTGCTATATCTCAGGCTATATAGGAGCTAAAAAGATGAGGTTTGCACCATTGTTTAGATTGTTTATTCCTCTTTCTAACTGTCTGTGCAAAACAAAAAAAAATTGGGGGTAGATTCCACTTTACGGCCTAAAATATCACCCTCTCCCCCCAAAACTTTTTTATAGCCCCTAGCAAAATATTTTCAGTGGTAACCCCACTTTGGTCAGCGGCAAAGTTGTAAAGGGATGTCAGAGGAACAAAATAAACCAAGACGTTTGAAAATCAGTTGACATTTGGCAAAGATCTATCAATTCTAACCCGATGATCCCAATGTTTGAACATAAGTATTATTGGTGAATTTCGCGAAAGTTTTGAATTCTGAGAAAGATTCCAAATTTTTTTGAATTTGCTATATCTCAGGCTATATAAGAGCTAAGAAGATGAGGTTTGCACCATTGTTTAGCCTTTTTATTCCTCTTTCTAACCGTCCGTGCAAAACAAAAAAAGTCTAGCGTTCACGAGCTTTCCGACAATCAAGTGAGAATGAGGAGCAGGCTGTTGCTCGGCGTGCAACAGCAGCACAGCAAACAAGAGAATCAAGCACTACATGTCGTTCGACACTGCCAAATCATTACACTAACGTTGACTATCAAGTTTCAGAAAATTCACGCGAATGGGCGTTAACTCGGTTGCAGGAAAAGGCGGCGAGTTAGGGAAATTAATTGCTCAAAATCCTCTTGCATTTGCACAAAATCGGGTGGTAAAGCAGCCAATCTCCCCCGTCATTTTTGACGGGTAAACACCTAGTACAGTAATAATAATAGAAGCTGTAACAGTTATGTTCCAGAACTTTGGGCTGTGAAGACCACAGTTGTTTTATTATTATGCAAAAGTGTTCCTTTTTCAATGTCGAGAATATTATATCAGTCCGTTATTTGGATAAAAGCTCGCAAATTAGTATCGAGGGCTCTCTCTATGGCGCCCTCTAGCGAATCAGAGTTTCTTTTAAAAATGAATAGAAATACAGTACACATGTAAATTATATTTCCATCTCAAAGTATGTCCGTTATCTTGGTTGGGATGAGAGAAAATATTTTGAATTAATTGAGCTGAAGTTGAAAATCTGTGAAAGAATTAAAAGACCTAATTACTAGTTAATATTGGTCAAACTCGGTTGAAAGAAAAGGCGGCGAGTTAGGGAAATTAATTGCGCAAAATCCTATTGCATTTGCACAAAATTGGGTGGTAAAACAGCCAACCTTCCCCGTCATTTTTGACGGGTAAACACCTAGTCTTATTATATAATTCTCGATGTCCGTCCGTCCGACGGCAACACGGAGGGTATTGCAAGACGCTGTTGTCATTGACAACCAAATATTGTTTAATCAAAACGGAGCGTTTAACGAAGCGTCTTAATTGCAGTTTAAACCCCCGTCCCCCTTCCCTCACCCAATCCCTCTCCCAATCGCCCAGGCCACAACCCATACCCGCCCCGGCCCCAAATCCCCTTTCCCCTTCCCTTTCCCATCCCCTTTCCCTCTCCCCATCCCTCTCCCAATCGACCAAAAATTGAAATTGCTATATCTCAGGCTATATAAGAGCTAAGAAGATGAGGTTTGCACCATTGTTTAGCTTTATTATTCCTCTTTCTAACCGTCTGCAGTGATGTGAAGCCTTGGTCTTGGTCTTGGCCTCGAGGCTGCCTCGAGGCCGGATTTCGAAGCCTTGGCCTTGAGGTCTAATGTCTTGGTCTTGGTCTTGGCCTCGTGGGTTAGTGCCTTGGACTTGGCCTTGGTCTTGGAAGCAAGTGCTTGGTCACATCACAAGGCACTGATGGCAGCTATAGTTTGTCATTACAACATATGTACAATCAACAGTGATTCGTTTGATCTAGATTCTGACTACTACATTTTTGCTGAGAGGAATTTCATGAGCTTGAGGCCACTGTTTTCTAGGCTTCTTTGTGTGCCTGCAACTTCGACCCCCATTGAAAGAGTATTTTCACAAGGAAGATTTGTAATGAGACTGCATCGAGCCAGGCTTGGGAATGAGCTGATTGAAACGTTGATGTTTTTGCTTTGCAATGGCAAATGAGTGAAATGAGCAGGTTTTTGTTTAAATAATTACAACATCTTTATTATTATAGCTGCAAGTAACTGAAAACCAAAAGTTGATTGCAGAATGCAGACCATAATAACGAAAATGTTCACTGCATTATTACACGTTTACAAAACAACAAGATTGGCTAGTTTATTATTAGGCTGTGGTGTTAGCTCTTTCACATAGTACAATAGTGTAACAATCGTCAGCGCTGCTGTAGTGTACATATTTAATATTTATATTACATTACGAGTGTTACCCTGCCGATAGTTAAATGGATCGAAGCCTTGGCCTTGGCCTTGAGTGAAATGTCTTGGCCTTGGCCTCGGTCTTGTAGGTCACTGCCTCGGCCTTGGCCTTGAAGCTCAGAGTCTTGGTCTTGGCCTTGGTCTTGAGGGTTAGTGTCTTGGCCTTGGCCTTGTACTGGACTGCCTTGGTCACATCACTGACCGTCTGTGCAAAACAAAAAAAGTCCAGCGTTCACGAGGTTTGCGACAATCAAGTGAGAATGAGTAGCAGGCTGTTGCTCGGCGTGCAAAAGCAGCACAGCAAACAAGAGAATCAAGCACTGCATGTCGTTTGACACTGACAAATCAGTACACTTACGTTGACTATCAAGTTTTAGAAAATTCATGCGAATGGGCGTTAACTCGGTTGAAGGAAAAGGCGGCGAGTTAAGGACAATTAATTGCGCAAAATGCTATTGCATTTGCGCAAAATCGGGTGGTAAAATAGCCAATCTCTCCCGTCATTTTTGATGGGTAAACACCTAGTCACATTATAACTATAAACTTTGTAACGTCCAGTGCGCCTTAAAGCCTTTGAACATAAGCTTCGGCTAGCTACAGTAACACCTACACCCCTCCTCCGCCGGAGTTTCTGCCAGGGATCTAGCCAGAATTTTAGGTTTGAGGGGCTGAAGCCCAAGATTCACTCTCCTCCTTTCCTTTTGAGCCCGCAACGCCATTTGGGCTTGAATTCATTTGGGAGTGGGACCGTGGGAGCTAGCTTCAGGCTTGGGGTCTTGATTCCACAAAGCCCATGCCTAGCTACGTCCCTGGTCCCTGGTCAGCAGCAAAGCAGGCCGTTGGTCTATGTGAGAGGCTGTCAGATCAATTATATTCTCTGATTTTTTCGACGTGAGCTGAAAATTATAGTGCCTGAGTGGCACATTTTTTCATTCATGCACTTGAATTGTGTTCACAGATGTCAACCAAGAGGTCCAATACAACAACGAAATCAGTGTTATTTGAAACTCAAAGTTATGTTTATTCAATGTACTCGTAATGCAATTAAAATGTTATAGAAACTTATTAGGATCACTTTTAATACTGCGTCTGTCTGCAATATGAGATTATATGACTCGCTGCTTTGGGCAGAATCGCAGTCAGGCAATAAGCCAACGACGCAGTGGCTCCCCGACTGTAACCAGCCAGCTGTGTAGACTTTGATACCCTGCAGAACATAAGTGGCATCAGACAGAATGTTGTGGTGCTGTGTTGCATGCCGTTTCCGCCTACTGCTTGACATTTGACGCTCGCCTAAAGGTGCCTTTCCAGTTTCCACTTGCATTCAGCCAACGCGGCAAGTCACCACGTTGCTCCGCCGCACTGTCACCGCAAGCGACTCGATATTGCTACTGGCTAAAAAGGCCACGCCAACACAAACATTTGATGTAGCGCAAAATATCAATGGCCGACGAGGAGTTTGTTGCGTTATGTTGCTTGGTGATGGCGACCGTAACCGTAACGGCATCGTAATTACGTGTTTTATCAAATTAGAAGAAGGAAAAGAAATCTCGGAAGCAAAGGAGGTTTTGGTGAGTCATTGGATAAGGTGCAGAGATTTGCACGGAGCAATGGGAGCATATCATAGCTGTTCAAGGAACTGATGATGGTTGACAAGGAGTCATATCGCAATCTGACCGCAGTTTGTCGGCATTCTCAAGCCACACTGCCGCCTGCCGGCTTCTTCTCGCTTTCTTTATATTCATCCGCCCTACGGTCCCATAATATTGGACGAGAAGCCACCTCGTACAGAATATTTATATCAAAATCGCTCTTGTAGTTTGCAATTTTCACACGAACGGTTATCTGTTGTTATTGTAATTTGGCGGGAGACGTGACCTTTGAACTGACACCTGATTGGTTGAAAAGTAAAAACCACCGCGGCGACGGCTCGAAAGAATGTGCATCCACATTCAGGCGGGCGCTCAACGTGTTGGTTTCACCCCTCCCCCATCTGCTCACGATCGCAGCCCGCTAGTGGAAACGTAGCCACTTGAAACCGGCTTATCATTCAGGCGGTGGCAGCGCGCGCGCCGTCAACATGGTGACTGCCGCGTTGGCTGAATGCAAGTGGAAAGGCATCTTAATGCAGGGCCAAACTAAATGATGATGATGATGATGGTGATGATGATTGTAACATAATTAATCTTCTATTTAGACAGCAAAACGTTAATTATAATATTTGATTATAATATAATTTTTAACTGTAAACTTGCATATATTGCGTAAAATTTGTGTTGAATATGGTAAAGGAAGTAGAATAGGTCTTTATACAAGAAGCGGGCTATATAAGTATTTCGCTTGTATTATTCACTTTCCCCACTGACTAACACAGACTGTGAACTTTACATTCCGAACTCTTAGCGTTGAGGTAACGTATGAAGAATTAATATGCTCACCAGCGGTGACTTATTCCACACCGCAGAGAGCCAAGACCGTTGACTCAGTGTTCAGTAAAATTCCTCATAGGCCTACTTGATAAAAATGTTTAGCACATCTGCAACGCTGTTATAGGCTATGTAGTGACCCAGTTACAGACACGAATGCAAATGAATTCGATTCAGTGGGAACTCATTAACCCCTTAACTGGGGATCCCGGATATATCCGTCCATTTTACATTGAGTTAAGTTAAATACACGGTTAAGAGGTTAACAACCCCCCCCCCTACACTCGAATAGATTGCCTAGGAACGCCTGTAGAAACGAAGATAATTCTCACCTGCTAACGAAACGACGAAAAAACAACTTAGGACTACTGCTGACAGGGAGAGTCGCTCAGCCATTCGAATAAAATTATAAATTGATGATGTCGAAAATGTGTAGCAGACCACACCCGGACAACTGGTTAAGTTAAGGAACCAGAAATAGGGTAAACTAATGGAATCCTGGCCACCTTAAATGTTTGAAAGCTCCAAACCAGTTGTCAGTACAATTTTTATCCAATGTTGCGCTATAATATCATGAAACGGACGGAACATTTACTAAAAATGCTTTTTAAAGTCAGAAAATGTATAAAATTTTATTTTAAAAAGAATTAAAACGGTAAAACGAGAAATTCGCAATTTCCTGGTCACATTATTTCAATCCTGGCCAAGTGGCCAGGATTAGAGCACAATATTTTAGCAAGCTCTTTTATCGAAGGGATGCCAAATCACCATTGTAAAATTTGAATGATCCACTATAGAAACCCGCTCAATTAGGCCTAAAGTAAGTAAAGTAAAGTAAAATCTCGTGGATTTCTATAGCGCCTTGGAAATCAGCACAGCAGTAGCTGCTTATTCTTAGGCGCTCAGCCTCTCTTAAAATAGTTATGGGAAAGGTATGAGATCAGCCAGGCAATAGTCAACATCCAAAGGGCAGTGAGGCTAGGTTGTTACAGCTATCGAGGAAATGATTTTAGAAAAAGGAAGGATTTAAGCTTAGACCTGAAGACTTGAGGAGATAATGCGGGAATGATAGGAAATGAGGATTCAGATTTTATTGTTTGAAAGTGTCCAAGTCTGCGGAGGGAAGCTGGGATCGAGTTCCAAAGTTCAGGTGAGGCGTATGAAAAGGCACGGTTGCAAATTTTCAGGAATGACTGATTGAGTGGGCGTGACAGAGTGAGGTAAGATGATGAACGTGTGGGTCGAGGAGGCTGAGAGGTTAATAGTGATCTAAGGTAGACAGGTTTTGATGACTGAAGTGAGCTATATGTAAGTGTTATTATCTTATATTGGATACGTTCAGTTATTTTAAGCCAATGTAATGATTTTAGTATGGGTGAAATATGGGAGAATTTAGGTGACTTAGTAACAGCACGAGCAAGTGCATTTTGCATTGATTGGAATTTGTTGATAGAGGCTTTGGGAAGGTTATAGTAGAGGGAGTTACAATAATCTAATTTGGAGTGGACTATTGAGGTGGCAATTGTGGAGGCAGTTTTAGTATCTAGGCAAGGGCGTAGGCGGCGAAGGTCACGAATATGAACATAGCAGGCTTTTGATAGTTGGGAGATTTGTGATTCGAAGTTTAGAAAAGAATCAAATTTGAATCCTAGATTTCTAGCAGTTGGAACAGGGATTATTGTGGTGTCAGGAGCCAAAACTAGTTTAGGATTGTCAATTTTTTTTGACTGCCTATACTTACAAGAACTATGGGTAGGCCTACTGAAAATATGACTGAATGCGGTTTTTGAATGCATTTTGTGTAAATAATCATTTAGGATCAACGCAGAAGCTGCATTAATATAATTTAATGTGGAATTTGTATAGCGCTTTGTATAGCGCCTCTTTTATTTCTACTCAGAGGCGCTCCAATTAAGTGAATTTGTTTTGCATTTAGCCTATAGTAGGCTACAAGAATATATTATATTCATTATTTTATATTTAATAAAATTCTGGAAACAATTAATAGCCTAACTGGGCCTATTTAATATATTATATAATAATATAACAAGGTTTAAAGTGGTTCAGTAGGGACTGCCCTGTGTGAGAACCACTGTAACAATGTAACCACGATATTTGATAAACTAGCTGTCATCTCAGCTAAAAATAATGATCAAACAGCTATTAATACATCGCTAAGTGCATACTGTTTTGCGCTTAAACTAATTCTGGCAACAAGAACACCAATCCTGAGCTGGGCCAACTGGCCAGGATTCTGTAAATTAGCGGCCAGATTTGTATTAAACAGGCAGACTTCAGTTTCGCTGGTCTCAAACGCTCCGTCGACGATCGGATGCCTCAATATTTTCAGCAAGTAGTCTGGAGTGTTATATTTATAAAATTTAAGCGCTATAATAATAATAAATGATGTCAAACGCCCGCAAATGTAATTTTAAAAAGTTTAATCCGTCAAATATGTCGTCTAAACTCACCTCTAAAGGTTTAAACTTGGAAAGAAAAAAACTTGAAATTAACAAAACCAAAGATGTTTAAAATATCTTCGGCGAATAGAGTGCAGAAAAATGCCTAGATTTCAAAGATATCAAGGCGCGAAACACAATTATCGCGTTTAAATAGTATTTCAAAAGTGGCCAGGATTGTAATGGATGGCCAGAGTTCCATTAGTTTACCCTAGCTGCTTTTATCCGAATCATGGCAAGCATTCTAATGCAAGTTGCTGGCTAAATTTGTTCGGCCTTTGTCCAGATTGTGACATTTGAGACGAAGCCTCCGCCGACACAGGCCAGAGCCAGCACAGGCGCTGCGACTCACATCTGGCAATCTGCATGATTGCGACGTACCAAGGAAGCCTAGATATTTAGGCTTCCATGAACGCACACGAGTCTAAAAGTCACCTCTGAGCAATATCCACGCCGGCCAGATTCCAAACGTAAATAGGTCATAGCATTAAACTGCAAGGCAATTAAACAGTCTTGATTAAACTGAGACAAAATTCAGAGCTACAGCTCAACTGAGAGATAAGCGAGGAAAGTTAAAGCTCGATCGAGAGCAGCAAAGGTTTAACAGAAGACCATCGTCTTACAACACATTCCATTTCTATGATTCACGATTAGTGGAGGACACATTGCCGGCGCGTGGGGCCTGCAAAGCCTGCGGCCGCAGGGGCCCCGTCGGCCTCGAATATTTAAGAGTTTTCATTTTTCTTATTCTTAAGTAGTATTTGTTTTGTTTTTTTTGCTCGTCATGCCATTTGAAGAGACAAAAATATATACGGATGACCTTTTATTATGCTCGTCAAGACATTTCAAAAACGTTGCGCTCGTAAAAATTGTTCGGTGCCAGATGGAGCGGCCATGTAACGCCATTCCTTAGAGATCGTTTTCACTGGTTGCGTGTCCCTGAGCGTGTGGAGTTCAAGCGCCACTGGCTCACGTTCCGTGCGCTGAACGACCCCCTCTGCCCAGCGTATCTGTCGGAACTAATCAGCCGATCGACGACAGTACCACGTCGCTCCCTTCTCCGTTCCGGCGCCAGCAATCATCTCGTCGTCCCCCCTCCGCTCAAGACAGCGGCACTGGGGGACCGGTCCTTTCGTCGTGGAACCTGCTCCCGATGGCTGTGACAACCGAGACCTCTCCGGATCGGTTCCTACAACATCTCAAGACGCATTTGTTTAATGTTTCGTTCCCTGTACAGCGCCTTTGACTTTAGTCACCTAGCTATGTTACTGCGCTTAAGAAATTGTCAAGATTAATAATGATAATAATAAATAAATTTACATTGAAACATAGCGAAATCCTTGTCTTAAAGCCTATAGTACTTTAAGAAATTAATCATATTTCAGAATAACGCGAGGAAAGCATATTTCGACCATTTTGCTCCAAAACTCCACTAACAATAGAGAATCTCTGATTTTATGTTTTTTTTTACCTGGCAGTTAAGCAATTTTCCTCTACTAATAGGAATGCTAATACGCATAACAAAGGTATGTTCGTGGCAAATTTTTGAAATAGATAATTCCGCAAATTTCAATATCTGTTAATCTCCTTTTATCTTATTTGGTAAAAATATGAATAATTCTGCTTAATATATTTGTCATATTTTCATTCGAATTGAATCCGAGCTTTTCGTTTTGCCATTTATTTCAAAACTTAGAAGATTCATTTCAACTAGCGTTCGCCAGATGGCGTAATGCATTTAAAAAAAAATATAGCATGCTATGATTAGGGTGTTGGCAACTTACAAAACCACCTGACGCGGGCCGCGGTTCAAAAAACTGTTTGGGAAACTCCGTCTTAGACCATTGCTGGGGAAGGGGCCGTTCGTAAAGTACGTCACGCTTGAGGGGAGGGGTCTAAGAAAGTTTGACAGTTTGTGACTGGGGTAGTGCTGTTACGGTTAACCGAACCGAACCGAAACCGCGGTTTTTCGGTCAAAACCGAACCGAACCGAAACCGCGGTTTTGACCATGCAAATTGGACGGTTTTCTTACGTTTTAACCCTACTTTAGGGTTAACGCTAACCCTAACCTAGGGTTAAAACCCTAGGTTAGGGTTAGGGTTAACACTAACCCTATGATCTCTTTTTTCAATGCATTAAATGCATTTAATGCATTTTGAATGCAGTTCAATCAATGCACAGCTTTTAAACGCTAAAATAACGAGTGTTGTTCTTCTGGCATGTCTATATTTCTATGATGAGTCAGAGTCTGACGTCATTATTGAAATCAGTAAAACAATTTTAAAATGGCTGCATTAATTAGTAGTGTAGCGCAGTGCCAGTTTAGTGTGGAATGCCAATTAGCTCCGGACACCTTCAAAATTGAGGTAGACACTCCCACCCCAAATCCACAATCCTAGAAATATCTCTGAGGCTAACGGAGTGGGTTCAAGCCCTGTTAGTGCCCCTATAGTGGCTTTCACACGTGCAGTAATGCCTTCTAAGTCACGTATTTAAATCATGACGAGTTTAACATTAGGCCTATTGGCAATTCCATCAACCGAAAAGAGAAGGTGACTTAAATAAAGGGGCCGTCCATAAATGACGTCACGCGAATTTGTCACTTTTTTACCCTTCCCCCCTACGTCATGCAACGTCACGCAACGTCGGACCCCTAAAATATGACGTCACACCGGGCCGACCCCCCATTTTCAAAAATCGCGTAACGTCATTTTATTTTTTTTATTTCTTATTAAAGTCCTCAAAAAGGTCATTCTTGTATTTTTTCCTCTCGAAAAACCCTGACAAGCAAAAAGAGGTCATAATTGTATCATTTTCCTCTCCAAAATCCCTGAAAGCAAAAAGAGGCCATAGGGTTAGGGTTAACCTATCTCTAACCCTAGGGTTAGAGTTAGGGTTAACCCTAACCCTAACCTTGGGTTAAAAAACCGAACCGGACCGAAACCGCGGTTTTTCGGTCCAAACCGAACCGAAACCGACCGAGACTGCTCGAGGTGAAACCGTAACAGCACTAGACTGGGGGAGGGAGGTTAAGGACCAGCGTGACGTCGTGATCTTAGTAAGGACTATGGAGCTCATGCTCGTGTCACCCAGCGTTTAGCGTCTAATTCTGCTTAATGTTATATTTGCCAACAAGATCTGCGTTGGATAGAATGAAGGCCTATAAAAAGGATTTCGCCATAAGATCTCTTGAAAAGAATAGTTTTAATTCGTTTCCGGAAACTTTGTGGCGTTATGGCCAATGCTAGTTGATCTGTTGACTGAGGAGAACCAGAGTTATTGATCTTTCGGATCTCTGACGGAAGATCATTCCGGAGACGAGGCGCAGTGTCTGAGATCGATCGATCTGAGAATTTCAGTGTCGTGGCTGTTGGTCGAATGAGTGTCAGGCTGCATGCAGATGAACGAGTTAACCGCTGCTCTTGAACTGTAAAGAGATTACGAAGGTACATGGGTTTTGAGAACTGGATGGCGTTGTAGGTCAGACATAGAATCTTGAAATGTATCCGTTCTGGAACTTTGAGCCGGTGAAGCCATTTCAAGACCGGAATGATGTGATGAGCTTTTGGCGTTCGCGTGACAGCTCTAGCCAAAGCATTTTGTAATGCTTGAAGGCGTGCTATATGTTTAAATAATGTTTCTGTGAACATAGAGGTAGAGGGAATTGCAGTAGTCCATTTTTGAATGAACAATTGAGGTGGCAATTGTGCAAGCTGTGTAGAAGTTTAGGGATAGACGTGAGCGTCGTAAGTCCCGTGTGTTTGTGAAACAAGGGCGGCTGAGGTTAGAGTTGTGTGCTGAAAGAGAGACATCTGCATCAAATATCACACCAAGATTTCTTACTGGGAAATTAAGCATTTTGACAACTTGCTATCTGGTATCTATAGGAAGATGGTGATATTACGGTTCTCTGCATAGTTTGTCAAGCAAAGGGAAAGTGTAAGCGGGGAAGTGGCAATCTCTCCCGCCTCTGGTCTTGCTCTCAAATTCCTCTCTGTCTCTGGAAAAATGTTAAAATTCACGTTCATTATTAATTATTAGCATGGCGCCATCTGGCGAATCGATGAAAATTGCATTTGACTCGAATATTGATGAGAATTCGTAGAACAGTGAAGTCAACCTTCGTCAGCTAAATTGAAATGAAATATTAAAGTTATTTTGTTAATTTAAGCGATTTAATCTTTATCAAACGATTGAAATGACGAGTTTTAGCAATAAATAGGAACTCACGTGTACAACAGTACACCACTTTATTTGGCGATACCAAACTCATTTATTTAGAAAAGAATCTTTGCTGGTTTAGCTCTAAACCAGCTTCCTTTGTAACTTTGAACTTTTTTACAGAACATTCTTGTGAATGTTTGCGAAATTAATAGGAAATGTCAAAATTTAGTGTAGTGTTATGTAATACTATTCGGCTGCCTAACCTACTCTGTCAGCTACGGCTGCTGGCTGCAGCAGCTTGCCCACGCAGCTGTTGCAGTTGCCATTGAGGAAGCTGAATCCAGTCTATTGAGTCTGTAGGCGTCCGCAGACATTTTCCCAGGGGGGCGTGCAAAGCAGGGTTTTGTGACGAAAGAAAAGAAAACATTTTCCAGGGGTCCAAAACAAGGCTTGTGACGAAAATAATAAGTATTAATGTAGTGACCGACTTCAGGAGTCTGCCAGCCGTTAGGGCTGACCAGCGGTCGAGTGGCCGACCGCCACCACTTGAGGGCGCTACCGCCCGTAGCTGTAGCAGCTGCGTGGGCAAGCTGCTGCAGCCAGCAGCCGTAGCTGACAGAGTAGGCTAGGCAGCCGAATAGTTAAGACAGTAGTCTGAAGACAGTCAACGAAGTGACACGACTAGCAGTGTATCTAATGTTCAACGCATATTATATTAAACCCTATTAAAGTATTAAATCTACGAACATCTCAATTATTTGTTGTCGCTGCATCCAGCACAACAATTAAGTATGCTAATTTTACTTTTTTCATAACTGTACGGTACAAAGGTCTTGGTATGGGGCTGTATATTAATTACGCCAACAAGGGGGAAGGAGGGGTTTGAAAAAGCTTGACAGTTGTTGACAAGAGGGAGATGGTCAAAAATTGCCCAAAAATTGTTGACGTAATTAATGGACAGCCCCTATCATCATCATATCCTGTTCACAGTTACAGTCTAATAGACAAAGTACGATGACCGATCACTTGAACGAGAAACTCGAATTTATTAAATAGAAAATTATAATTCGTGAACGTTAATGTTCGATGTTTGTGACGTGATTTGGGGGGTGGGAGAGATTTGTGACAGTTTGTGATTGGCGGAGGGGACTCGAAAATGGCCAAGAATAGCGTGACAAACTTTATCGACGACTCCTTACCTCAATCTCCTATTTTACGTTCATGCCTAACACTGGCGCCATCTAGCGAATCGATGTGAATTGCATACGGTTAATTTATAAAAATACTTTGACAGTCAAATAGAAAATGGTTTTGATATTAATTATATAGGCCGCTATTTATATCCGACAAATCAAAATGATCGACCATTTGAAAGAAATAAATAAAACAATCCGTAATGCCAATAGAGTGCATACCGTTTTATACCAGAATAGAAAATGATTTATAGGAGAACCTGATCATACATGTCAACACACATAGACGCCCATTGAAAAGTGTATTTTTGTCGCGAACATTCTTGAATGTTCGCAAAAGATAAACAAATTGTAAAGTTCTCGGGTTCGCCACGGTCTACGGCGATGATAAAGTAATTTATGGTCTTCCAAAGCATCAGTGGCGTAGCTACATTTGGTGCAAACCGGTGCAATTGCACCGGTCGGACCGCCCAGGGCCACTCGTGCAAATCGTGTAAATCCGATGAGATTTTTATTGGGGGTAGACCTGGCTTAGTAGGTTCTGGTTGGTTATTTATTATTAACTTATTATTATTTTATATTTTTATATATATATATATATTTATATATTTTATATATTATTTTATTATTTTTATTACTTTATTATTATTTATTACTTTATTATTATTAACTTATCGCGCCAGACTGGCTTCTCCAGTCGGGCAGGTTCAAACTGTATTGCGTTCATAGTGTCGTCGTTATCTCATGGAATCTAGCACGAGTCAAAGGACTGCGCTGATAAAGGCTGCCAGCATCTATATCTCGGGGTCCGAGCAGAAGATCCCCGCGGCGTCTACTACTTGGCACCCACACAAAGTGACACAATAACTACATTTTCCTAGTTCAGGATTGGCGTAGGTTTCAGTGTCTCGGTTGGGGAAGGATGGTTTTCCGACGTGTCACTGCCGATCGTTCAGATAGGACAAGATATCTTCATTCTTCTGACATTCGTATTGAGTACTCGTCCGAAATCAAGTTGATGATGGCTGCGATTGTTGAATGTAAGCTTACTTTGTATAATAAAATGTGTAAGATTTCACAATTTTATAGGTATACGATGTCAGCCGTATAGTAGGCCGTGAAACTGATGCAGATAGCAGGTACTGTAAGTCGACAATACTATAAATAATTAATTAATCAAGGATTGAAACATGTATTGCGATAATCGTGAATTTCGCTTCAAAAGCTAGACATAAAAATATGACGTCTGGAACTGTGTAGGCCTATAGTACGTGTTGTAGGCCTACATTATGATAAAAAATTCACTGCTCGAGAAGTGAGCCTGGAATTTTTAACGTTCTCAATCGCAGAGAAGAAAGTGGTACATCCCAAGTGTGTTTTTGTGTGTCTAAAATGCGCTAAAATTCGCATGCGGGCATTTGCAATTTTTATAAATTTTCCGGGGGTTATACCCCCGGGCCCCCGTTGAAAGGGAGGAAGGCGAAGGGAGAGAGAAGAAGAAAAGAAGGGGAGCGGGGGGCTGTTTTTACGGTCAGTGATACACAAAATGTGCAGTAATAAAATGAAAATAATTATGCAGTCATGCACTGCATTGGTAAAATGCAATTTTTTGTGCTTTGTGCAGGAATAAATTTTCCGGACGACCTTTTTTGCTTGTTTTTTGCACGAATGTCCACAAATTTTCTGAGTTTAGTGCAGTGTTAACATTTTCTTCAAACAGGCTCTGAAGGGAGGGGAAAGGGCGGCGGGTTTGCACCGGTCGGAATTTTTTTCCTAGCTACGCCAACAATGCAAAGCATTAATATATTAGGCCTACAGCCAGGCCCACCCTACGCATTAAGCAGTCATTTCTAACAGTTTACGTGTTATTTTGCTATTTATTTATCATCATCATCATCATCGTCGTCGTCGTCGTCGTCATCGTCATCATCGTCGTCGTCGTCGTCATCATCATCATCATCATCATCCAGTAGTTGCTTTATGTCAGCTCATTAGCGGCAATAGCTAGACGCGGAACTTTTCCATTTATCTTTTTCCGCTGTTAATCTCATTCCATCTATTATTATCATTCGATATCTTTCGAAGTCTTCTTTGATGTTATCCATCCACTTTTTCCTGGGTCTTCCTCTTCCTCTTTTTCCTTCTTTGTATGTGTAGAGTGCTTTATATGGGAGTCTGTTGCTTTTCATTCTATTTACATGTCCATACCATCTAAGTCTTTTTGTTCTGATTTTATCTATTATTGTCTCAATATTTTGTTACATTACATTACATACTATAATATATATAAATATATATATATATATATATATATATATATATAATTTCGCAAAGTCTGTTTGTTTGTGGATAACCACGTTCTCATTGGACGACGCGCTGTTTTCATTCTAGACGTGGGCGGAGCTTGACTGATAAAAATAGCCAATCCCTTGATAACCTGGAAATACCCAATGGAAATCCTCCGTCATGCTCTGACGGGGTAAACAGTCAGTTTAAATATAATTTCCATGTCATAGTTTCTGAAGTGAACAAATGTACAATAATTGAAACGAAGTCTTATTTTAAAGCCTCAGTGCATACACCTTTACGGTGTCAGACTTGTAATAGCTTTTGTTTAATCCAGAAACGACAAGCTGCCCGTTTGCCTCATCGTAATGGAAGCTGTGAGGCGACCTTAGTGTCGACCTCTTCTCTTTTTCCTCGTTCGTGGGAATCAGGATCTGCTTCCAGCGAAGACTCCAATCCAGAAGAACCACTCGGTGACTGTCCGTATCCGCCACAAGAACCAGGTGGCTGGCGTCGATGTAGAGACCACTGCCGCAGCGAGAGGCACCTAAACGCCGGTCTTCATGTCTTGGATAATAGGAAGAAATGACGTTCCTTCCATCTCTACTCAGGACACTGATCGTCAGTTCTCTCGATGAAGAATCTTCTTCTCCTCCTCCTCCTCCTCCTCCTCTTCTCTCGCTCTCCTCTTTCCGCAACCGATGCGATATGACAAAATTTCCCGCCAGTGACTCCACTGCGTGCAAAGGTCTTTTGATGTCTTCGTGAAGAGAAATTGAATGGGAAAGTTGGGCATCTGGCCCATAGATGCACAGAGTGGGAGAAGGTTCACTACTGACCATCAGCAGCTGACCATCTTTGGTCATGGTCATAGAACCAGGTCGAAAGACATCTCTAAACTCTAACCATTTTACGGCGTCCTGCTCGACGTCTTCCAAATGTAAAATCTTCCATACGCAGTGCCATCTGCTCAATATGTACAGAGCGTTTTCAGTCTCACTCGAAATAATTTCATCCGCAAACTTAATCTGCAGCAGTTGCAGTTCACGTAGACGATTGAATGGAGTCCGATCAGAGTAAACCTGTATTTCTGGTCTGTTTGTGAATTCGTCGTTGTTGACATAACAAATGATAAATATCTCGTTTCTCAGTTTAGTGACTCCTTTCACTTCTCCGCAGCCAACGTCCAATGTCGCCTCGAATTCGCAATGCGCTTGCGAGAAATCTAAAACTGAAACAAAATTAGCAAAAGATAATATATCAATGAAATATAACACAGACATTGACGTGGGTTGGTTCCAATCATGGTTTGGGTTGGGTCAGAAATTTCCATATTATGATGGGTTGGGGTTGGATTGGGTTCTAAAACATGGACCCGTGTCCTTATCTGATATACAGTAGCATTCTGACAGCTGCAGCATTAGAGTAGCGATACTGTATCATCACTCGATCTCAACAGGGAGTGTTGTATACCTAGGGTATAGAGTACCCATGGTAAGAGGTCAGTAAATTAAATTAGCAGGTTAACAAATCTTTAATAAGCAAATCGTGACTTTTTATTGACACAAGATTAAGACTACAAATGTACTTTTCTTGCTTCTGATGTGAAATGGGCGGGAAGTTAGCAGAGTGGTAACAACACGGGACGACGGAGGAGAAGGTCGCGAGTTCGATTCCCGCAGGTGCCCTAATGCGGACTCAGCTTTACTCGCTAGACGGCTAGATGGCGTGGGTGAACTGAGGATCATCGTTAAGCTGCGAAGTAAAACGTGGGTCTGGGGAAAGTGATGGCACCCTACCCCAGATTAGTAGCTTATACTACCAACGTCCTGATTGCCTAGACCGAGATAAGCGCCAGAACTCAACGCTCGAACTCGAGTACGTGACCAACCTTTACCTTACTGATGCGGACTGGTCTATGATTAATTATCTGCTCAAAGTCAGTTTTCTCAGTTTCTTCTCTTTCTACGCTGAGTAGAGAGCAAGATCACTGAGTTATTTTTGGCGCCCAGGGCATCTACCCC
>JACLAT010000096.1:5000-25000 GCA_018105865.1 Metaphire vulgaris
CAGCAGTAGTAGTAGCAGTAGTAGTAGTAGTTGTTGTTTTAATATTAGTGCTAGAAAAAGTCGTAGTAGTAGTGATCCATGTCGCAGTGCTCTTTTTTCAAGGCGCAGTGCGCTTTTTATAAACCGTTCTCCGTGCTGCCCTAAACCTTTGAGATGTGGACACAAGAAAATGTGGATTAAATTCGTTTCATTACTCTTCTATAGCCTACTATAGCAATAGTACTACCAAGCGTCAATGTGGATGACCCCTCTGTTAGAGTGTGTTGAATTTCATCAGAATATGAGTGAAGGATTGAAGTGAAGTGAAGTGGGTGTGAAGTGAAGATACTGTTTGCCCAGGCCTAACCGCCGCATTGTGTGGATGGATCTCCGCAGTGCGGAAATGGCTACCCGCAGTGACAGGATGGCTATGGCGCCGTACGGTTTAACGCCATGGAGTAGTAGTAGTAGTAGTAGTAGTAGTAGTTGTTGTTGTTGTAGTAGTAGTAGTAATAGTTGTTGTTGTTGTTATAATAGTAGTATTAGTAGTGCTAAAAATGTGCTATTAGTGGATGACCGTGCTTAGTGGATGACCCCTCTGTTAGAGTCTGTTGAATTTCATCATAATATCGGGATTGAATATACTGTTTGCCTATAGGCCTAATCGCCGCAGTGTGTGGATGGATCTCCGCAGTGCGGAAATGGCTATCCGCAGTGAGAGGATGGCTATGGCGCCGTACGGTTTAACGCCATGGAGTAGTAGTTGTAGTAGTAGTAGTAGTTGTTGTTGTAATAGTAGTATTAGTAGTGCTAGAAAATGTGCTATTATAGTGATCCGTGCTTAGGGCGCAGTGCTCTTTTTTTAAAGCGCAATGCGCTTTTTTTAGCAGTGCTCCATGCTGCCCTAGGCGACTTTCAAACCGAATTATTTACAATACTACCACATTATTATTATTATTATTATTAGTAGTAGTAGTAGTAGTAGCAGCAGTAGTAGTAGTAGCAGTAGTAGTAGTTGTTTTACTAGTAGTGCTAGAAAAAGTCGTAGTAGTAGTGATCCATGCTTAAGTCGCAGTTCTCCTTTTTCAAGAATATTCATAATATATAAATTTTCAAGAATTTTTTCAAGTTTGCCTATAGGCCTAATCGCAGCAGTGGATCGCCGCAGAGCGGAAATGGCTATCCGCAGTGAGAGGATGGCTATGGCGCCGTACGGTTTAACGCCATTGAGTAGTAGTAGTAGTAGTTGTAGTAGTAGTAGTAGTTGTTGTTGTAATAGTAGTATTAGTAGTGCTAGAAAATGTGCTATTATAGTGATCCGTGCAGTATATCCGTATAGTGATCGGCGCAGTGCTCTTTTTTTAAAGCGCAGTGCGCTTTTTTTAGCAGTGCTCTATGCTGCCCTAGGCGACTTTCAAACCGAATTATTATTAATACTATTATTATTATTATTAGTAGTAGTAGTAGTAGTAGTAGTAGTAGCAGCAGCAGTAGTAGCAGTAGTAGTAGTAGTAGTTGTTTTAATAGTAGTGCTAGAAAAAGTCGTAGTAGTAGTGATCCATGCTTAAGTCGCAGTGCTCTTTTTTCAAGGCGCAGTGCGCTTTTTATAAACAGTTCTCCGTGCTGCCCTAAACCTTTGAGATGTGGACACAAGAAAATGTGGATTGAATTTGTTTCATTACTCTTCTATAGCCTACTATGGCAATAGTACTACTAAAGCGTCAATGTGGATGACCCCTCTGTTAGAGTCTGTTGAATTTCATCAGAATATCGGGAGATACTGTTTAAGTTATAGGCCTAACCGCCGCATTGTGTGGATGGATCTCCGCAGTGACAGGATTTTTAAGTTTAAGTTTAAGTTTAAGTTTAAGTTTAAGTTTAAACTTAAGTTTAAGTTTAAGTTTAAGTTTAAGTTTAAGTTTAAGTTTAAAGTTTAAGTTAAAGTTTAAACTTAAGTTTAAGTTTAAACTTAAACTTAAAGTTAAAGTTTAAGTTTAAGTTTAAGTTTAAACTTTAAGTTTAAGTTCGGAAAAGTTAAACTTAAAGTTAAAGTTAAAGTTTAAAGTTTTAAACTTAAGTTTAAAGTTTAAACAAACAAAGTTTAAGTTTAAGTCTTAAAGTTTTAAGTTTAAGTTTAAGTTTAAGTTTAAGTTTAGGTTTAAACTTAAGTTTAAGTTTAAACTTTTAAGTTTAATCTTTAATCTTAAACTTAAGTTTGGGTTAAAGTTTAAGTTAAAAGTTTAAACTTAAGTTTAAGTTTAAACTTAAGTTTAAGTTTAAGTTTAAGTTTAAGTTTAAGTTTAAGTTTTAGAGTTTTAAGATTTAATTTTCAACGAAGATAATAAACAACAACAAACTACTAGTCTAAACTACAGACTACTAGACTACTACTGCTCAATGGCGTTAAACCGTACGGCGCCATAGCCATCCTCTCACTGCGGATAGCCATTTCCGCTCTGCGGAGATCCACTGCTGCGATTAGGCCTATAGGCAAACAGTATATTCTTGAAAAAAGAGCACTGCGACTTAAGCATGGATCACTACTACAACGACTTTTTCTAGCACTACTAGTAAAACAACAACTACTACTACTACTGCTACTACTACTGCTGCTGCTACTACTACTACTACTACTACTACTACTACTACTACTAATAATAATAATAATAATAGTAGTATTGTAAATAATTCGGTTTGAAAGTCGCCTAGGGCAGCATGGAGCACTGCTAAAAAAAGCGCACTGCGCTTTAAAAAAAGAGCACTGCGCCCTAAGCACGGATCACTATAATAGCACATTTTCTAGCACTACTAATACTACTATTACAACAACTACTACTACTACTACTACAACTACTACTCCATGGCGTTAAACCGTACGGCGCCATAGCCATCCTCTCCCTGCGGATAGCCATTTCCGCACTGCGGAGATCCATCCACACACTGCGGCGATTAGGCCTATAGGCAAACAGTATATTCAATCCCGATATTATGATGAAATTCAACAGACTCTAACAGAGGGGTCATCCACTAAGCACGGTCATCCACCATTTTTAGCACTACTAATACTACTATTATAACAACAACAACAACTATTACTACTACTACTACAACAACAACTACTACTTCTACTACTACTACTCAGTATTCATAATAACTGTCTAGTTACAGCTTGTGTAACAAAAGTCAATTTACCAGTAATTGTAATTGTAACTACTACTACTACTACTACTCCATGGCGTTAAACCGTACGGCGCCATAGCCATCCTGTCACTGCGGGTAGCCATTTCCGCACTGCGGAGATCCATCCACACAATGCTGGTGCTTAACATCGATCGCTTACAGGAATAAATAAGTTGCTAAAATGGGTCTGAAATTCCAACCAGCCTATATGCAATAGACAATATGCAACAATAACTGATTTAACTCTAACTAATCTATATGGATTTTATTTACATTTATATTAAGAAATATATATTTAGCACATTACTTTCAACAGCACTTCTACATCTAACTTACACTCATCTATGCATAAACTTTAGTCACTCACATAGGCGGATTTAGAGTTTCATATTTGGGTAGGCTAGCATGGGGTTTGGGGTGCCATCCACCACGCATGCCATCCAGCACTCGTGCCATCCAGCACGCGTGCCATCCAGCACGTGTGCCATCCAGCACTGGTGCCATCCAGTACGGGTGCCATCCAGCACGCGACAGACCTGGTGTTGATGGAAAAAACATTTTGTTTTGTTTTGGTGGGATTAGTTGGGTAGGCTTAAGCCTACCATAGCCTTTAATAAAATCCGCCTATGGTCACTCATCTTAATTATTTTTTGCCATTTAAGTATAAGTTCCTTAAGTTTAAGTTTAAGTTTTTAAGTTTTTTAAGTTTAAGTTTAAAGTTTAAGTTTAAGTTTTTAAGTTTAAGTTTAAGTTTAAACTTAAGTTTAAGTTTAAGTTTAAGTTTAAGTTTAAACTTAAGTTTAAGTTTAAGTTTAAGTTAAGTTTAAGTTTAAGTTTTAAGTTTAAGTTTAAGTTTAAGTTTAAGTTTAAGTTTAAGTTTTTAAGTTTTTAAGTTTAAGTTTAAGTTTAAGTTTAAGTTTAAGTTTAAACTTAAGTTTAAGTTTAAGTTTAGTTTAAGTTTAAGTTTAAGTTTAAGTTTAAGTTTAAGTTTAAGTTTAAACTTAAGTTTAAGTTTAAGTTTAAGTTTAAGTTTAAACTTACGTTTAAGTTTAGGTGTAAGTTTAAGTTTCAGTTTAAACTTAAGTTTAAGTTTAGGTTTAAGTTTAAGTTTGAGTTTAAGTTTAAGTTTAAGTTTAAGTTTAAGTTTAAGTTTAAGTTTTTAAGTTTAAGTTTAAGTTTAAATTTAAGTTTAAGTTTAAGTTTAGGTTTAAGTTTAAGTTTAAGTTTAAAGTTTAAGTTTAAGTTTAAGTTTAAGTTTTAAGTTTAAGTTTAAGTTTAAAGTTTTAAACTTAAGTTTAAGTTTAAGTTTAAGTTCAAGTTTAAGTTTAAACTTAAGTTTAAGTTTAGGTTTAAGTTTAAGTTTGAGTTTAAGTTTAAGTTTAAGTTTAAACTTAAGTTTAAGTTTAAGTTTAAGTTTAAGTTTAATCTTAAGTTTAAGTTTAGGTTTAAGTTTAAGTTTAAGTTTAAACTTAAGTTTAAGTTTAAGTTTAAGTTTAAGTTTAAGTTTAAGTTTAAGTTTAAGTTTAAGTTTAAGTTTACTACTATTACAACAACTACTACTACTACTACAACTACTACTACTACTGCTCAATGGCGTTAAACCGTACGGCGCCATAGCCATCCTCTCACTGCGGATAGCCATTTCCGCTCTGCGGAGATCCACTGCTGCGATTAGGCCTATAGGCAAACAGTATATTCTTGAAAAAAGAGCACTGCGACTTAAGCATGGATCACTACTACAACGACTTTTTCTAGCACTACTAGTAAAACAACAACTACTACTACTACTGCTACTACTACTGCTGCTGCTGCTACTACTACTACTACTACTACTACTAATAATAATAATAATAATAATAGTAGTATTGTAAATAATTCGGTTTGAAAGTCGCCTAGGGCAGCATGGAGCACTGCTAAAAAAAGCGCACTGCGCTTTAAAAAAAGAGCACTGCGCCCTAAGCACGGATCACTATAATAGCACATTTTCTAGCACTACTAATACTACTATTACAACAACTACTACTACTACTACTACAACTACTACTCCATGGCGTTAAACCGTACGGCGCCATAGCCATCCTCTCCCTGCGGATAGCCATTTCCGCACTGCGGAGATCCATCCACACACTGCGGCGATTAGGCCTATAGGCAAACAGTATATTCAATCCCGATATTATGATGAAATTCAACAGACTCTAACAGAGGGTCATCCACTAAGCACGGTCATCCACCATTTTTAGCACTACTAATACTACTATTATAACAACAACAACAACTATTACTACTACTACTACAACAACAACTACTACTTCTACTACTACTACTCAGTATTCATAATAACTGTCTAGTTACAGCTTGTGTAACAAAAGTCAATTTACCAGTAATTGTAATTGTAACTACTACTACTACTACTACTCCATGGCGTTAAACCACGGCGCCATAGCCATCCTGTCACTGCGGGTAGCCATTTCCGCACTGCGGAGATCCATCCACACAATGCTGGTGCTTAACATCGATCGCTTACAGGAATAAATAAGTTGCTAAAATGGGTCTGAAATTCCAACCAGCCTATATGCAATAGACAATATGCAACAATAACTGATTTAACTCTAACTAATCTATATGGATTTTATTTACATTTATATTAAGAAATATATATTTAGCACATTACTTTCAACAGCACTTCTACATCTAACTTACACTCATCTATGCATAAACTTTAGTCACTCACATAGGCGGATTTAGAGTTTCATATTTGGGTAGGCTAGCATGGGGTTTGGGGGTGCCATCCACCACGCATGCCATCCAGCACTCGTGCCATCCAGCACGCGTGCCATCCAGCACGTGTGCCATCCAGCACTGGTGCCATCCAGTACGGGTGCCATCCAGCACGCGACAGACCTGGTGTTGATGGAAAAACATTTTGTTTTGTTTTGGTGGGATTAGTTGGGTAGGCTTAAGCCTACCATAGCCTTTAATAAAATCCGCCTATGGTCACTCATCTTAATTATTTTTTTGCCATTTAAGTATAAGTTCCTTAAGTTTAAGTTTAAGTTTAAACTTAAGTTTTTAAGTTTAAGTTTAAGTTTAAGTTTAAGTTTAAGTTTAAGTTTAAGTTTAAACTTAAGTTTAAGTTTAAGTTTAAGTTTAAACTTAAGTTTAAGTTTAAGTTTAAGTTTAAACTTAAGTTTAAGTTTAGGTTTAAGTTTAAGTTTAAGTTTAAGTTTAAGTTTTTAAGTTTAAGTTTAAGTTTAGTTTAAGTTTAAGTTTAAGTTTTAAGTTTTAAGTTTAAGTTTAGTTTAAGTTTAAGTTTAAGTTTAAGTTTAAGTTTAAGTTTAAGTTTAAGTTTAAGTTTAAGTTTTAAGTTTAAGTTTAAGTTTAAGTTTTAAGTTTAAGTTTAAGTTTAAGTTTAAGTTTAAGTTTAAGTTTAAGTTTAAGTTTAAGTTTAAGTTTAAGTTTAAGTTTAAGTTTAAGTTTAAGTTTAAGTTTAAGTTTAAGTTTAAGTTTAAGTTTAAGTTTAAGTTTAAGTTTAAGTTTAAGTTTAAGTTTAAGTTTAAGTTTAAGTTTAAGTTTAAGTTTAAGTTTAAGTTTAAGTTTAAGTTTAAGTTTTAAGTTTAAGTTTAAGTTTAAGTTTAAGTTTAAGTTTAAGTTTAAGTTTAAGTTTAAGTTTAAGTTTAAGTTTAAGTTTAAGTTTAAGTTTAAGTTTAAGTTTAAGTTTAAGTTTTAAGTTTAAGTTTAAGTTTAAGTTTAAGTTTAAGTTTAAGTTTAAGTTTAAGTTTAAGTTTAAGTTTAAGTTTAAGTTTTAAGTTTAAGTTTAAGTTTAAGTTTTAAGTTTAAGTTTAAGTTTAAGTTTAAGTTTAAGTTTAAGTTTAAGTTTAAGTTTAAGTTTAAGTTTAAGTTTAAGTTTAAGTTTAAGTTTAAGTTTAAGTTTAAGTTTAAGTTTAAGTTTAAGTTTAAGTTTAAGTTTTTAAGCCAAGTTTTAAGTTTATCCATCCACACAATGCGGCTTAAAGTTTAAGTTTAAGACTTTAAGTTCCAGTTTGAGTTTAGTAGTTTATTGTTTAAGGTTTAAGTTTAAGTTTAAGTTTAAGTTCAAAGGTTTAAGTTTAAGTTTAAGTTTAAGTTTAAGTTTACTAGTTTAAAGTTTACTATTAAAAGTTTAAGTTTAAGTTTAAGTTTACTGCTTTTTACTACTAGTTTAAGTTTAAGTTTAAGTTTAATAGTTTTAAGTTTAGGTTTAAGTTTTTAAGTTTAAGTTTAAAAAAAGCACTTTTAAGTTTAAGTTTAAGTTTAAGTTTAACTTTTTTTAACTTTACTACTATTACAACAACAACTACTACTACTACTACAACTACTACTACTACTGCTCAATGGCGTTAAACCGTACGGCGCCATAGCCATCCTCTCACTGCGGATAGCCATTTCCGCTCTGCGGAGATCCACTGCTGCGATTAGGCCTATAGGCAAACAGTATATTCTTGAAAAAAGAGCACTGCGACTTAAGCATGGATCACTACTACAACGACTTTTTCTAGCACTACTAGTAAAACAACAACTACTACTACTACTGCTACTACTACTACTGCTGCTACTACTACTACTACTACTACTACTACTACTACTACTACTAATAATAATAATAATAATAATAGTAGTATTGTAAATAATTCGGTTTGAAAGTCGCCTAGGGCAGCATGGAGCACTGCTAAAAAAAGCGCACTGCGCTTTAAAAAAAGAGCACTGCGCCCTAAGCACGGATCACTATAATAGCACATTTTCTAGCACTACTAATACTACTATTACAACAACTACTACTACTACTACTACAACTACTACTCCATGGCGTTAAACCGTACGGCGCCATAGCCATCCTCTCCCTGCGGATAGCCATTTCCGCACTGCGGAGATCCATCCACACACTGCGGCGATTAGGCCTATAGGCAAACAGTATATTCAATCCCGATATTATGATGAAATTCAACAGACTCTAACAGAGGGGTCATCCACTAAGCACGGTCATCCACCATTTTTAGCACTACTAATACTACTATTATAACAACAACAACAACTATTACTACTACTACTACAACAACAACTACTACTTCTACTACTACTACTCAGTATTCATAATAACTGTCTAGTTACAGCTTGTGTAACAAAAGTCAATTTACCAGTAATTGTAATTGTAACTACTACTACTACTACTACTCCATGGCGTTAAACCGTACGGCGCCATAGCCATCCTGTCACTGCGGGTAGCCATTTCCGCACTGCGGAGATCCATCCACACAATGCTGGTGCTTAACATCGATCGCTTACAGGAATAAATAAGTTGCTAAAATGGGTCTGAAATTCCAACCAGCCTATATGCAATAGACAATATGCAACAATAACTGATTTAACTCTAACTAATCTATATGGATTTTATTTACATTTATATTAAGAAATATATATTTAGCACATTACTTTCAACAGCACTTCTACATCTAACTTACACTCATCTATGCATAAACTTTAGTCACTCACATAGGCGGATTTAGAGTTTCATATTTGGGTAGGCTAGCATGGGGTTTGGGGTGCCATCCACCACGCATGCCATCCAGCACTCGTGCCATCCAGCACGCGTGCCATCCAGCACGTGTGCCATCCAGCACTGGTGCCATCCAGTACGGGTGCCATCCAGCACGCGACAGACCTGGTGTTGATGGAAAAAACATTTTGTTTTGTTTTGGTGGGATTAGTTGGGTAGGCTTAAGCCTACCATAGCCTTTAATAAAATCCGCCTATGGTCACTCATCTTAATTATTTTTTTGCCATTTAAGTATAAGTTCCTTAAGTTTAAGTTTAAGTTTAAGTTTAAGTTTAAGTTTAAGTTTTTTAAGTTTAAGTTTAAGTTTAAGTTTAAGTTTAAGTTAAGTTTAAAGTTTAAGTTTAAGTTTAAAAGTTTAAGTTTAAGTTTAAGTTTAAGTTTAAGTTTAAGTTTAAGTTTAAGTTTAAGTTTAAGTTTAAGTTTAAGTTTAAGTTTAAGTTTAAGTTTAAGTTTAAGTTTAAGTTTAAGTTTAAGTTTAAGTTTAAGTTTAAGTTTAAGTTTAAGTTTAAGTTTAAGTTTAAGTTTTAAGTTTAAGTTTTTTAAGTTTAGTTTAAGTTTAAGTTTAGTTTAAGTTTAAACTTAAGTTTAAGTTTAAGTTTAAGTTTAAGTTTAGTTTAAGTTTAAGTTTAAGTTTAAGTTTAAGTTTAAGTTTAAGTTTTAAGTTTAAGTTTAAGTTTAAGTTTAAGTTTAAGTTTAAGTTTAAGTTTAAGTTTAAGTTTAAGTTTAAACTTAAGTTTAAGTTTAAGTTTAAGTTTAAGTTTAAGTTTAAGTTTAAGTTTAAGTTTAAGTTTAAGTTTAAGTTTAAGTTTAAGTTTAAGTTTAAGTTTAAGTTTAAGTTTAAGTTTAAGTTTAAGTTTAAGTTTAAGTTTAAGTTTAAGTTTAAGTTTAAGTTTAAGTTTAAGTTTAAGTTTAAGTTTAAGTTTAAGTTTAAGTTTAAGTTTAAGTTTAAGTTTAAGTTTAAAGTTTAAGTTTAAGTTTAAGTTTAAGTTTAAGTTTAAGTTTAAGTTTAAGTTTAAGTTTTTAAGTTTAAGTTTAAGTTTAAGTTTAAGTTTAAGTTTAAGTTTAAGTTTAAGTTTAAGTTTAGTTTTAAGTTTAAGTTTAAGTTTAAGTTTAAGTTTAAGTTTAAGTTTAAGTTTAAGTTTAAGTTTAAGTTTAAGTTTAAGTTTAGTTTTAAGTTTAAGTTTAAGTTTAAGTTTAAGTTTAAGTTTAAGTTTAAGTTTTAAGTTTTAAGTTTAAGTTTAAGTTTAAGTTTAAGTTTTTTTAAGTTTAAGTTTAAGTTTAAGTTTAAGTTTAAGTTTAAGTTTAAGTTTAAGTTTAAGTTTAAGTTTAAGTTTAAGTTTAAGTTTAAGTTTAAGTTTAAGTTTAAGTTTAAGTTTAAGTTTAAGTTTAAGTTTAAGTTTAAGTTTAAGTTTAAGTTTAAGTTTAAGTTTTAAGTTTAAGTTTAAGTTTAAGTTTAAGTTTAAGTTTAAGTTTAAGTTTAAGTTTAAGTTTAAGTTTAAGTTTTAAAGTTTAAGTTTAAACTATTAAACTTAACCATCCTGTCTACTACGGAGATCCATCCACTACAATGCGGCGGTTGGCGTTAAACCAAACACGGCGCCATAGCCATATTCACTGATGAAATTCAACAGACTCTAACAGAGGGGAGATCCACTGCTGCGATTAGGCCTAGTAGGCAAACAGTAATGAAACAAATTCAATCCACATTTTCTTGTGTCCACATCTCAAAGGTTTAGGGCAGCATGGAGAACTGTTTATAAAACGCACTGCGCCTTGAAAAAGAGCACTGCGACTACATGGATCACTAAACTACTAACGACTTTTTCTAGCACTACTATTAAAAACAACAACTACTACTACTACTACTACTACTGCTACTACTACTACTACTACTACTACTACTAATAATAATAATAATAATAGTAGTATTAATAATAATTCGGTTTGAAAGTCGCCTAGGGCAGCATGGAGCACTGCTAAAAAAAGCGCACTGCGCTTTAAAAAAGAGCACTGCGCCGATCACTATACGGATATACTGCACGGATCACTATAATAGCATTTTTTCTAGCACTACTAATACTACTATTACAACAACAACTACTACTACTACTAACTACTACTACTACTGCCATGGCGTTAAACCGTACGGCGCCATAGCCATCCTCTCACTGCGGATAGCCATTTCCGCACTGCGGAGATCCATCCGATTAGGCCTATAGGCAAACAGTATATTCTTGAAAAAGCACTGCGATTAGCATGGATCACTACTACAACGACTTTTAGGCAAAGTAAAACAACAACTACTATATTCAATCCCGATATTATACTACTACTACTACTACTGAAATTCAACAGAGTATTGTAAATAATTCGGTTTGAAAGTCGCCTAGGGGGTCATCCACTAAAAAAAGCGCACTGCGGTCATCCACCATTTTTAGCACGGATCACTAATACTACTATTATAACAACAACAACAACTATTACTACTACTACTACAACAACAACGGAGATCCATCCACACACTGCGGCGATTACTACAAACAGTATATTCAATCCAGTATTCATGAAATTCAACAGACTCTATAAGAGGGTCATCCACTAAGCACGGTCATCCACCATTTTTAGCACTACTAATACTACTATTATAACAACAAAAGTCAACTACTTTACCAGTAATTGTAATTACTACTACTACTACTACTACTACTACTACTCCATGGCGTTAAACCGTACGGCGCCATAGCCATCCTGTCACTGCGGGTAGCCATTTCCGCACTGCGGAGATCCATCCACACAATGCTGGTGCTTAACATCGATCGCTTACAGGAATAAATAAGTTGCTAAAATGGGTCTGAAATTCCAACCAGCCTATATGCAATAGACAATATGCAACAATAACTGATTTAACTCTAACTAATCTATATGGATTTTATTTACATTTATATTAAGAAATATATATTTAGCACATTACTTTCAACAGCACTTCTACATCTAACTTACACTCATCTATGCATAAACTTTAGTCACTCACATAGGCGGATTTAGAGTTTCATATTTGGGTAGGCTAGCATGGGGTTTGGGGTGCCATCCACCCACGCATGCCATCCAGCACTCGTGCCATCCAGCACGCGTGCCATCCAGCACGTGTGCCATCCAGCACTGGTGCCATCCAGTACGGGTGCCATCCAGCACGCGACAGACCTGGTGTTGATGGAAAAAACATTTTGTTTTGTTTTGGTGGGATTAGTTGGGTAGGCTTAAGCCTACCATAGCCTTTAATAAAATCCGCCTATGGTCACTCATCTTAATTATTTTTTGCCATTTAAGTATAAGTTCCTTAAGTTTAAGTTTTTTAAAAGTTTTTAAGTTTAAGTTTAAGTTTAAGTTTTTAAGTTTAAGTTTAAGTTTAAGTTTAAGTTTAAGTTTAAGTTTAAGTTTAAGTTTAAGTTTAAGTTTAAGTTTAAGTTTTTAAGTTTAAGTTTAAGTTTAAGTTTAAGTTTAAGTTTAAGTTTAAGTTTAAGTTTAAAGTTTAAGTTTAAGTTTTTAAGTTTAAGTTTAAGTTTAAGTTTAAGTTTAAGTTTAAGTTTAAGTTTAAGTTTAAGTTTAAGTTTAAGTTTAAGTTTAAGTTTAAGTTTAAGTTTAAGTTTAAGTTTAAGTTTTTAAGTTTAAGTTTAAGTTTAAGTTTTAAGTTTAAGTTTTAAAGTTTTAAGTTTAAGTTTAAGTTTGAGTTTAAGTTTAAGTTTTAAGTTTAAGTTTAAGTTTTTAAGTTTAAGTTTAAGTTTAAGTTTAAGTTTAAGTTTAAGTTTAAGTTTAAGTTTAAGTTTAAGTTTAAGTTTAAGTTTAAGTTTAAGTTTAAGTTTTAAGTTTAAGTTTAAGTTTAAGTTTAAGTTTAAGTTTAAGTTTAAGTTTAAGTTTAAGTTTAAGTTTAAGTTTAAGTTTAAGTTTAAGTTTAAGTTTAAGTTTAAAAGTTTAAGTTTAAGTTTAAGTTTAAGTTTAAGTTTAAGTTTAAGTTTAAGTTTAAGTTTAAGTTTAAGTTTAAGTTTAAGTTTTAAGTTTAAGTTTAAGTTTAAGTTTTTAAGTTTAAGTTTAAGTTTAAGTTTAAGTTTAAGTTTAAGTTTAAGTTTAAGTTTAAGTTTAAGTTTAAGTTTAAGTTTAAGTTTAAGTTTAAGTTTAAGTTTAAGTTTAAGTTTAAGTTTAAGTTTAAGTTTAAGTTTAAGTTTAGTTTAAGTTTAAGTTTAAGTTTTTTAAGTTTAAGTTTAAGTTTAAGTTTAAGTTTAAGTTTAAGTTTAAGTTTAAGTTTTGTTTAAGTTTTTAATTCTGATGAAAGTTCAAAGTTTAAGTTTAGGGTTTAATTTAAGTTTAGTTTAAGTTTAAGTTAGTAGGCTTTAGAAGAGTAAGAAACAGTTTAAGTTTAAGTTTTAAGTTTAAGTCAAAGGTTTTAGGCAGCACGGAGAACTGTTTTAAAAGTTTAAGTTTGAAAAAAAGTTTAAGTTTAAGTTTAAGTTTCAGTTTACTTTAAGTTTTTTCTAGTTTAAGTTTAAGTTTACTAGTTTAAGTTTAACTTAAGTTTAGTTTAATTTAAGTTTAATTTAGTTTTAGTTTCGGTTTTTAAGTTTAAGTTTTAAGTTTAAGTTTTAAAAGTTTAAGTTTAAGTTTAAGTTTAAGTTTACGGAGTTTAAGTTTAATTACTACTACTACTATTACAACAACTACTACTACTACTACAACTACTACTACTACTGCTCAATGGCGTTAAACCGTACGGCGCCATAGCCATCCTCTCACTGCGGATAGCCATTTCCGCTCTGCGGAGATCCACTGCTGCGATTAGGCCTATAGGCAAACAGTATATTCTTGAAAAAAGAGCACTGCGACTTAAGCATGGATCACTACTACAACGACTTTTTCTAGCACTACTAGTAAAACAACAACTACTACTACTACTGCTGCTACTACTACTGCTGCTGCTACTACTACTACTACTACTACTACTACTACTACTAACTAATAATAATAATAATAATAGTAGTATTGTAAATAATTCGGTTTGAAAGTCGCCTAGGGCAGCATGGAGCACTGCTAAAAAAAGCGCACTGCGCTTTAAAAAAAGAGCACTGCGCCCTAAGCACGGATCACTATAATAGCACATTTTCTAGCACTACTAATACTACTATTACAACAACTACTACTACTACTACTACTTTTACAACTACTCCATGGCGTTAAACCGTACGGCGCCATAGCCATCCTCTCCTGCGGATAGCCATTTCCGCACTGCGGAGATCCATCCACACACTGCGGCGATTAGGCCTATAGGCAAACAGTATATTCAATCCCGATATTATGATGAAATTCAACAGACTCTAACAGAGGGGTCATCCACTAAGCACGGTCATCCACCATTTTTAGCACTACTAATACTACTATTATAACAACAACAACAACTATTACTACTACTACTACAACAACAACTACTACTTCTACTACTACTACTCAGTATTCATAATAACTGTCTAGTTACAGCTTGTGTAACAAAAGTCAATTTACCAGTAATTGTAATTGTAACTACTACTACTACTACTACTCCATGGCGTTAAACCGTACGGCGCCATAGCCATCCTGTCACTGCGGGTAGCCATTTCCGCACTGCGGAGATCCATCCACACAATGCTGGTGCTTAACATCGATCGCTTACAGGAATAAATAAGTTGCTAAAATGGGTCTGAAATTCCAACCAGCCTATATGCAATAGACAATATGCAACAATAACTGATTTAACTCTAACTAATCTATATGGATTTTATTTACATTTATATTAAGAAATATATATTTAGCACATTACTTTCAACAGCACTTCTACATCTAACTTACACTCATCTATGCATAAACTTTAGTCACTCACATAGGCGGATTTAGAGTTTCATATTTGGGTAGGCTAGCATGGGGTTTGGGGTGCCATCCACCACGCATGCCATCCAGCACTCGTGCCATCCAGCACGCGTGCCATCCAGCACGTGTGCCATCCAGCACTGGTGCCATCCAGTACGGGTGCCATCCAGCACGCGACAGACCTGGTGTTGATGGAAAAAACATTTTGTTTTGTTTTGGTGGGATTAGTTGGGTAGGCTTAAGCCTACCATAGCCTTTAATAAAATCCGCCTATGGTCACTCATCTTAATTATTTTTTGCCATTTAAGTATAAGTTCCTTAAGTTTAAGTTTAAGTTTAAACTTAAGTTTAAGTTTAAGTTTAAGTTTAAGTTTAAGTTTAAACTTAAGTTTAAGTTTAAGTTTAAGTTTAAACTTAAGTTTAAGTTTAAGTTTAAGTTTAAAGTTTAAAAGTTTAAGTTTAAGTTTAAGTTTAAGTTTAAAGTTTAAGTTTAAGTTTAAGTTTAAGTTTAAAGTTTAAGTTTAAGTTTAAGTTTAAGTTTAAGTTTAAGTTTAAGTTTAAGTTTAAGTTTAAGTTTAAGTTTAAGTTTAAGTTTAAGTTTAAGTTTAAGTTTAAGTTTTAAAGTTTAAGTTTAGTTTAAGTTTAAGTTTAAGTTTAAGTTTAAAGTTTAAGTTTAAGTTTAAGTTTAAGTTTAAGTTTAAGTTTAAGTTTAAGTTTTAAGTTTAAGTTTTAAGTTTAAGTTTAAGTTTAAGTTTAAGTTTAAGTTTAAGTTTAAGTTTAAGTTTAAGTTTAAGTTTTAAGTTTAAGTTTAAGTTTAAGTTTAAGTTTTAAGTTTAAGTTTAAGTTTAAGTTTAAGTTTAAGTTTAAGTTTAAGTTTAAGTTTAAGTTTAAGTTTAAGTTTAAGTTTAAGTTTAAGTTTAAGTTTAAGTTTAAGTTTAAGTTTAAGTTTAAGTTTAAGTTTTTAAGTTTAAGTTTAAGTTTAAGTTTAAGTTTAAGTTTAAGTTTAAGTTTAAGTTTAAGTTTAAGTTTAAGTTTAAGTTTAAGTTTAAGTTTAAAGTTAAGTTTAAGTTTAAGTTTAAGTTTAAGTTTTAAGTTTAAGTTTTTAAGTTTAAGTTTAAGTTTAAGTTTAAGTTTAAGTTTAAGTTTAAGTTTAAGTTTAAGTTTAAGTTTAAGTTTAAGTTTAAGTTTAAGTTTTAAGTTTAAGTTTAAGTTTAAGTTTAAGTTTAAGTTTAAAGTTTAAGTTTAAGTTTAAGACAAGGTTTAAGTTTAAGTTTAAGTTTAAGTTTTAGTTTAGTTTAAGTTTAAGTTTAAGTTTAATTAAAGTTTACTACTATTGCTCAATGGCGTTAAACCGTACGGCGCCATAGCCATCCTTTCACTGCGGATAGCCATTTAAGCTCTGCGGAGATCCACTGCTGCGAGTTTAGGCCTTAGGCAAGTTTAATATTCTTGAAAAAGTTTACTGCGTTTAAGTTTAAGTTGGAGTTTGTTTTAAGTTTAAGTTTAACTTTAAGTTTAAGTTTAAGTTTAAGTTTAACAACAACGCAGTAAAACAACAGTTTACTACTACTACTACTGGCTATTTAAGTTTAAGTTTTAAGCCTACGGTTTAAGTTTTTAAGTTTACTAGTACTACTACTGTAGTACTACTAATAATAATTGTTAGTGCTTTTATTGTAAATAATTCGGTTTGAATTCTTGAAAAAGAGCATGAGCACTGCTGTTGAATTCAACACAAGCGCACTGCGCTTTAAAACGCCGCAGCACTGCGCCCTAAGCACGGATCACTATAATAGAGGCACATTTTCTTTAGCACTACTACTTTAAGGCTAATTTAGTATTAAACAAATTCAATACTACTCTACTTGAAAGTCTCAAACTCCATGGCGTTAAAAAAGCGCACTGCGCTTAAAAAAAGAGCACTGCGACTTATCCATGGATCACTGCGGATAGCCTTTTTCTAGCACTACTATTTAAAACAACATACTACTACACACTGCGGCGATTACCATAGGCATAAACTACTACTAATAATAATAGTTTAATTCGAGCAAAAACACACTTCGGTCCTGATTTATAGGCAAATCAAGCCTCATATTATCAGACTCTAACAGAGCTTTAAAGGGTCATCCACTAATCACGGTCATCCACCATTTTTAGCACTACTAATACTACTATTATAACAACAACAACAACTATTACTACTACTACTACAACAACAACTACTACTACTACTACTACTACTCAGTATTCATAATAACTGTCTAGTTACAGCTTGTGTAACAAAAGTCAATTTACCAGTAATTGTAATTGTAACTACTACTATTACTACTACTCCATGGCGTTAAACCGTACGGCGCCATAGCCATCCTGTCACTGCGGGTAGCCATTTCCGCACTGCGGAGATCCATCCACACAATGCTGGTGCTTAACATCGATCGCTTACAGGAATAAATAAGTTGCTAAAATGGGTCTGAAATTCCAACCAGCCTATATAATAGACAATATGCAACAATAATGATTTAATTGTAAAACTAATCTACTAATGGATTTTATTTACATTTATATTAAGAAATATATATTTAGCACATTACTTTCAACAGCACTTCTACATCTAACTTACACTCATCTATGCATAAACAACAGTCACTCACATAGGCGGATTTAGAGTTTCATATTTGGGTAGGCTAGCATGGGGTTTGGGGTGCCATCCACCACGCATGCCATCCAGCACTCTGCCATCCAGCACGCGTGCCATCCAGCACGTGTGCCATCCAGCACTGGTGCCATCCAGTACGGGTGCCATCCAGCACGCGACAGACCTGGTGTTGATGGAAAAACATTTTGTTTTGTTTTGGTGGGATTAGTTGGGTAAGTTTAAGCCTACCATAGCCTTTAATAAAATCCGCCTATGGTCACTCATCTTAATTATTTTTTTGCCATTTAAGTATAAGTTAAGTTTAAGTTTAAGTTTAAGTTTAAGTTTAAGTTAAGTTTTTAAGTTTAAGTTTAAGTTTAAGTTTAAGTTTAAAGTTTAAGTTTAAGTTTAAGTTTAAGTTTAAGTTTAAGTTTAAGTTTAAGTTTAAGTTTAAGTTTAAGTTTAAGTTTAAGTTTAAGTTTAAGTTTAAGTTTTAAGTTTAAGTTTAAGTTTTAAGTTTAAGTTTAAGTTTAAGTTTAAGTTTAAGTTTAAGTTTAAGTTTAAGTTTAAGTTTAAGTTTAAGTTTAAAGTTTAAGTTTAAAGTTTAAGTTTAAGTTTAAGTTTAAGTTTAAGTTTAAGTTTAAGTTTAAGTTTAAAGTTTACGTTTAAGTTTAAGTTTAAGTTTAAGTTTAAGTTTTCAGTTTAAACTTAAGTTTAAGTTTAAGTTTAAGTTTAAGTTTTTAAGTTTAAGTTTAAGTTTAACAGAGTTTAAGTTTAAGTTTAAGTTTAAGTTTTAAGTAGTTTAAGTTTAAGTTTAAGTTTAATTTAAGTTTAAGTTTAGGTTTAAGTTTAAGTTTAAGTTTAAGTTTAAGTTTAAGTTTAAGTTTATTTAAGTTTAAGTTTAAGTTTAAGTTTAAGTTTAAGTTTTAAGTTTAAGTTTAAGTTTAAGTTTTTAAGTTTTAAGTTTAAGTTTAAGTTTAAGTTTTAAGTTTAAGTTTAGGTTTAAGTTTAAGTTTAAGTTTTAAGTTTAAGTTTAAGTTTACTTAGTTTTTAAGTTTTAAGTTTAAGTTTAAGTTTAAGTTTTTAAGTTTAAGTTTAAGTTTGTTTAAGTTTTAAGTTTAAGTTTAAACTTAAGTTTAAGTTTAAGTTTAAGTTTAAGTTTAAGTTTAAGTTTAAGTTTAAGTTTAAGTTTAAGTTTAAGTTTAAGTTTAAGTTTAAGTTTAAGTTTACTACTATTACAACAACAACTACTACTACTACTACAACTACTACTACTACTGCTCAATGGCGTTAAACCGTACGGCGCCATAGCCATCCTCTCACTGCGGATAGCCATTTCCGCTCTGCGGAGATCCACTGCTGCGATTAGGCCTATAGGCAAACAGTATATTCTTGAAAAAAGAGCACTGCGACTTAAGCATGGATCACTACTACAACGACTTTTTCTAGCACTACTAGTAAAACAACAACTACTACTACTACTGCTACTACTACTGCTGCTGCTACTACTACTACTACTACTACTACTACTACTACTAATAATAATAATAATAATAGTAGTATTGTAAATAATTCGGTTTGAAAGTCGCCTAGGGCAGCATGGAGCACTGCTAAAAAAAGCGCACTGCGCTTTAAAAAAAGAGCACTGCGCCCTAAGCACGGATCACTATAATAGCACATTTTCTAGCACTACTAATACTACTATTACAACAACTACTACTACTACTACTACAACTACTACTCCATGGCGTTAAACCGTACGGCGCCATAGCCATCCCTCTCCTGCGGATAGCCATTTCCGCACTGCGGAGATCCATCCACACACTGCGGCGATTAGGCCTATAGGCAAACAGTATATTCAATCCCGATATTATGATGAAATTCAACAGACTCTAACAGAGGGTCATCCACTAAGCACGGTCATCATCCACCATTTTTAGCACTACTAATACTACTATTATAACAACAACAACAACTATTACTACTACTACTACAACAACAACTACTACTTCTACTACTACTACTCAGTATTCATAATAACTGTCTAGTTACAGCTTGTGTAACAAAAGTCAATTTACCAGTAATTGTAATTGTAACTACTACTACTACTACTACTCCATGGCGTTAAACCGTACGGCGCCATAGCCATCCTGTCACTGCGGGTAGCCATTTCCGCACTGCGGAGATCCATCCACACAATGCTGGTGCTTAACATCGATCGCTTACAGGAATAAATAAGTTGCTAAAATGGGTCTGAAATTCCAACCAGCCTATATGCAATAGACAATATGCAACAATAACTGATTTAACTCTAACTAATCTATATGGATTTTATTTACATTTATATTAAGAAATATATATTTAGCACATTACTTTCAACAGCACTTCTACATCTAACTTACACTCATCTATGCATAAACTTTAGTCACTCACATAGGCGGATTTAGAGTTTCATATTTGGGTAGGCTAGCATGGGGTTTGGGGGTGCCATCCACCACGCATGCCATCCAGCACTCGTGCCATCCAGCACGCGTGCCATCCAGCACGTGTGCCATCCAGCACTGGTGCCATCCAGTACGGGTGCCATCCAGCACGCGACAGACCTGGTGTTGATGGAAAAAACATTTTGTTTTGTTTTGGTGGGATTAGTTGGGTAGGCTTAAGCCTACCATAGCCTTTAATAAAATCCGCCTATGGTCACTCATCTTAATTATTTTTTTGCCA
>JACLAT010000096.1:30000-37500 GCA_018105865.1 Metaphire vulgaris
TAATGCATACATAGTGATTAAAGTGCAATTAGGCCTAGGCTGTATGCGTGCTACTTGCGCTTGTTGTTACATAGAAACAAATTCAAGCTATAGGCCTCTGATAGACCACATCTCAAACGGGTTGGAATAGAGGGCTGTACGGAGAGTACTGTTTTAAAAAGGAGAAAGATGGCAGAGTGAGTTAAGCGCTGGAGCTGACGGACGAGGTTCAAGCCCCGTTAGCGCCCCTAGAGGTTTTCACACAGACAGTAAATGTCTGATCCTAAGCCACTTTAAATCACGCTAAATTCACGCTAAAATTCATGACAAAATCCAGTTATTGTTATTATTATTCACTATATTATGTTATTATTATTCACGATTTTTGACGACAGGCGTTTTATAGGTTTGCATGCGCTGATCCTCCATTTAAATAATCATCTTCCTTATTTCAATGTGTCTGACTCACTGTCTGTCATTTATCTGTTAACGTTGAGTTATCAACATAAGTAACGTTCTTATTTGCAGACTTTCGGTCGAAATGTGCACCTGTGTCGGCATTTCGAAATAAACGACTGGACGAGATATCTTTTCCGTGGGCAGAAAAGAAATCACGTGATTAACTGCGGGGTTTTTCTTCAGTTTAAGTTTCGTCGTGGTGAATGTAGATTTAGAGTTAATGAATATTTAAGCATTTCAAAGTTTTAAGCCAACTCAAGACTGGGTTCACTGAGTTTCAGTCAAGTTTAAGTTTAAGTTATGGACAGCAGCAGATATCACTTTCTATGCAAAAATTATAAACTTAACTATTTTAGTTACTTAATTAATTTGTATTCGAGTTTTAATTTTGACTTCTCTAGTTTTATTTTTATGTATTTCTGTTAATGTTTGGTCTCTTATGTTTGAATTTGCTGTTTAAGTTTAAGTTTAATTTAAGTTTGGGATGTGAGTTTAAGTTCGACATCCTCCTTTTCGTCGTTTTCTTGTTTATAGTTTCAGTCTTTCGTTTATATTATTTTAAGTTTCCGTTTGAATTCTAAGTTTAAGTTTAAACTGAATAAATGGATATTGTAGAGAAAAGAAGAAGAAGTTTAAGTTTAAAGAATTACGTTCGAGTTTAATTTTAAGTTTATAGTTTAAGTTCGAACTGTCAAGTTTAAGTTTAGAGTGTGTGTGTGTGTGTGTGTGTGTGTGTGTGGGTGTTTGGTCTGATTTGTGTTCTGTGTGTGGTCTGGTGCGGTTTGCCGTCGTCTTGATAGAGGCGCCGATATAGCAGCGGTGCCACCAACCGCCACCAACCGGTACGGCGCCGACGAAGGAACTCGGAATCAATACTCTCATCTGGACGTCATTAGCGTCCACAGTCTCTCACCTTAGGACACCGGGAGAGAGAGAGAGAGAGAGAGAGAGAGAGACAGAGAGAGAGCGGGTCAGAAGTAACGGTTCTCGCTCTTTGGTCAGGGGATGCAGAATTCAACAGAGCTCTAATTCCCCCTTCTTCAATGAAGGCACATCAGCATCATCAAAGATATTGTTTTTCTTTTCGATGCTCTCTGCCTCTCTTTGTCTCCTTCTGTCTCTTTTCTCTACTAGGCCTCTTAGGCCTATAGTCTAGAGTTTAGACTACAATTTTGTTGTCTAATTTATTATCTTCGTTGAAAAATTGAATCAACGTAAGTTTAAGTTTAAGTTTAAGTTTAAGTTTAAGTTTGAGTTTGAGTTTGAGTTTGAGTTTAAGTTTAAGTTTAAGTTTAAGTTTGAGTTTGAGTTTGAGTTTGAGTTTGAGTTTGAGTTTGAGTTTGAGTTTAAGTTTAAGTTTAAGTTTAAGTTTGAGTTTGAGTTTGAGTTTAAGTTTAAGTTTAAGTTTTGTTTAAGTTTAAGTTTAAGTTTAAGTTTAAGTTTGCTTAAGTTTTTAAGTTTAAGTTTAAGTTTAATTTTAAGTTTAGTTTGTTTAAGTTTAGTTTAAGTTTAAGTTTAAGTTTAAGTTTGTTTAAGTTTAATTTAAGTTTAAGTTTAAGTTTAAGTTTTTTAAGTTTAAGTTTAAGTTTAAGTTTAAGTTTAAGTTTAAGTTTAAGTTTAAGTTTAAGTTTAAGTTTAAGTTTAAGTTTAAGTTTAAGTTTAAGTTTGAGTTTGAGTTTGAGTTTGAGTTTGAGTTTGAGTTTAAGTTTAAGTTTAAGTTTAAACTTAAGTTTAAGTTTAAGTTTAAGTTTAAGTTTGAGTTTGAGTTTGAGTTTGAGTTTGAGTTTGAGTTTGAGTTTGAGTTTAAGTTTAAGTTTAAGTTTAAGTTTAAGTTTAAGTTTAAGTTTAAGTTTAAGTTTAAGTTTAAGTTTAAGTTTAAGTTTAAGTTTAAGTTTAAGTTTAAGTTTAAGTTTAAGTTAAGTTTAAGTTTAAGTTTTAAGTTTAAGTTTAAGTTTAAGTTTAAGTTTAAGTTTAAGTTTAAGCACTTTAGTTTAAGTTTTAGTTTAAGTTTAAGTTTAAGTTTAAGTTTAAGTTTAAGTTTAAGTTTAAGTTTAAGTTTTAAGTTTAAGTTTAAGTTTAAGTTTAAGTTTAAGTTTAAGTTTAAGTTTAAGTTTAAGTTTAAGTTTAAGTTTAAGTTTAAGTTTAAGTTTAAGTTTTAAGTTTAAGTTTAAGTTTAAGTTTAAGTTTAAGTTTAAGTTTTAAGTTTAAGTTTAAGTTTAAGTTTAAGTTTTAAGTTTAAGTTTAAGTTTAAGTTTAAGTTTAAGTTTAAGTTTTAAGTTTAAGTTTAAGTTTAAGTTTAAGTTTCCAAGTTTAAGTTTAAGTTTAAGTTTAAGTTTAAGTTTAAGTTTAAGTTTAAGTTTAAGTTTAAGTTTAAGTTTAAGTTTAAGTTTAAGTTTAAGTTTAAGTTTAAGTTTAAGTTTAAGTTTAAGTTTAAGTTTAAGTTTAAGTTTAAGTTTAAGTTTAAGTTTAAGTTTAAGTTTAAGTTTAAGTTTGAGTTTGAGTTTGAGTTTGAGTTTGAGTTTGAGTTTGAGTTTGAGTTTGAGTTTAAGTTTAAGTTTGAGTTTGAGTTTGAGTTTGAGTTTGAGTTTAAGTTTAAGTTTAAGTTTAAGTTTGAGTTTGAGTTTGAGTTTGAGTTTGAGTTTGAGTTTGAGTTTAAATTTAAGTTTAAGTTTAAGTTTAGGTTTAAGTTTAAGTTTAAGTTTAAACTTAAGTTTAAGTTTAAGTTTAAGTTTAAACATAAGTTTAAATTTAAGTTTAAGTTTAAGTTTAAGTTTAAACTTAAGTTTAAGTTTAAGTATAAACTTAAGTTTAAGTTTAAGTTTAAGTTTAAGTTTAAACTTAAGTTTAAGTTTAAACTTAAGTTTAAGTTTAAGTTTAAGTTTAAGTTTTCTTGCGCTGCATGAGTTCCTCTCTTGCGCCGTTCACTCCACAGGCGCAGCCTACCAGAGACGACCTCTACGGAGACGACCTCCACCCGGTGACATTTCTGCTGTAGCGCCACTTCGGTCAACGATCGACGTCACATTTCATCCGCAGACGATCGATCCAGTCTCACCGTCAGTCTCACCCTCAGTCTCACGGAAGCTCTGATCATTATCATTGACTGGACGTCATTATCCTAATAAATTTTCCATTGCATATATATGGAGTGGAATATTAGACAAGGCATCTATCTGTTAGGCCTAATTTAATGCATACATAGTGATTAAAGTGCAATTAGGCCTATGCTGTATGCGTGCTGCTTGCGCTTGTTGTTACATAGAAACATGTATATAACAGCTATAGGCCTCTAGATAGACGCTGTGGCGGGCAAACGGAAGTCGGAAGTAGTAGCAGCAGCAGCAGTAGTAGCAGTAGTAGTAGTAGTAGTTGTTTTAATAGTAGTGCTAGAAAAAGTCGTAGTAGTAGTGATCCATGCTTAAGTCGCAGTGCTCTTTTTTCAAGGCGCAGTGCGCTTTTTATAAACGCGGAAATGGCTACCCGCAGTGACAGTTATGGCGCCGTACGGTTTAACGCCATGTAGTAGTAGTAGTAGTAGTAGTAGTAGTAGTAGTAGTAGTAATAGTTGTTGTTGTTGTAATAGTAGTATTAGTAGTGCTAAAAAATGTGCTATTAGTGTGTATCCGTGCTTAGTGGATGACCCCTCTGTCTGTTGAATTTCATCAGAATATCGGGACTGTTTGCCTATAGGCCTAATCGCCGCAGTGGATCTCCGCAGTGCGGGAAATTTTATCCGCAGTTGAGAGGTTTGGTTAAGTTTAAGTTTAAGTTTAAGTTTAAGTTTAAGTTTAAGTTTTTAAGTTAAAGTTTAAGTTTAAGTTTAAGTTTAAACTTAAAGTTTAAGTTTAAATTTAAGTTTAAGTTTAAACTTAAAGTTTTAAGTTTAAAGTTTAAGTTTAAACTTAAAGTTTAAACTTAAACTTAAGTTTAAACTTAAGTTTAAACTTAAAGTTTAAGTTTAAGTTTAAGTTTTAGTTTTTATTTTAAGTTTAAGTTTAAGTTTATTTAGTCAAATCTTAAAGTTTAAGTTTAAGTTTAAGTTTAAGTTTTCTGGAAAATTTTGACGGATCTAAATTAGTTTAAGTTTAAATGTTTGATTTTAAGTTTAAGTTTAACTTAAAGTTTAAGTTTGTTTAAGTTTAAGTTCAAGTTTAAACTTAAGTTTGAAGTTTAAGTTTGTTTAAGTTTTGTTTATTTAGAAATTGTTTGATTTTTCTTAAGAACTTTAAGTTTTTGTTATAAACAAACAAATCCATCAACTGAATCTTTAAGTTTGTTCATGAGTTTAAGTTTCAGTTTAGCACCAGAATTAGCAGTTTAAGTTAGCAGTTTCACTTCGATTTCAATGAGTTTGTCTTTAGGTTTAAGCCAACATTGCAGTTTAAGCAAACAAAATTTAAGTTTCTTCTTTGAGTTTGAGTTTACTTTCTTAAGTTTTTTTCAGTTTATGAAACCAGATGGTCTTTGCCAGTTTAACGGACAGTTTGACTGAACCCTTAAGTTTAGAGTTTAAGTTTAGTTTGCCCAATCGGTCCTCTAAGTTTAAGTTTTAAGCATATGTTTTTGCTAAGTTTAACAATATCTCGTCTGAAGGACAGTTTAATTGAGCAACAAGAAGTATTGCAGGTGATAGTTTGTATATGTTAAGCTTATTCTGTTTAGCAACATCAACCATCTGGATAAAGTTTAAGTTTAACTTTTCTTGAGGGAAGTTCCTCTCTTGCCAGCGTTTCCACATTCAGGTCCCTACCAGATCCGAAACTCCCATGTGCAGATTGTAGTATTTGATGGTTACTGCTGGATAACTTCTTCGGTCACGATCTTCGTGGGCTTTCCATCTTTTCAGACTTTCTCAACTGGATGAATGTCATGCCTCAGTTGGAAGCCTGGTCATTAGGGCTGTTGGACGTGCCATAAATTTTTGATGATGGAATTTTCAAGGCATTATCATCATATTTAATGCATATAGTAGTTAAGTGTCCTCTTTCTTTCTTCTTCATGTCAGATGGTGATATAAAAGGGCATCTGTCCGTTCAGTTGACACACAGTTGCCATAGAAACCAATATTCCTGAGAGTGAGGTAATCCAAGAGTCGCTGGCAATGCAAAAAACATTATCATTAGTACAGTCTGTAAGTTGGTCCAGTAGCAAAGATTTGGTTGTTTTAATGGTAGTGCTGAAAAAGTCCTCCAAGTAGTGATCAGATTTTGGTGCGCAGGACCTTTTTATAAAGAGGTCAAACCCGCAGTGACAGTGATGTGATGCGGTTTAACGCCATGTAGTAGTAGTAGTAGCCCTTCAGACCAATGGTTGATGTTGTTACTAGTATTAGTAGTGCTAAAAAGATATGCCTAGCATCCTTTATAAAGGATGGTACAAACCTGGCGCCTAAAAATCTTGAATTTCATCAAAATATGATGAAGTTTGCCATTGACATGAGTAGTAGTAGATGTCAAATCACATTGTTGAACTAAATTTAGCTTTATGTTGAAATTTTAGAAAAATTACAATTTACCTTTTGTAAGCTATAGTTTAAGTTGACAAAAACAACTTAAACTCTGAATCAAGATTTAAAAAAAATATTCAGAACCAAAATTTTTCTTAAAAGGTCACTTATTCAGTGAAGTCTTAAATTGCAAACAAAAAACTTTATTGGCATAAATAAACTTAAAAAATTAAACCATCCTTTATAAAGGCTTAAAGCTTAAACTTAAGTTTAAATTTAAACTTAAACTTAAACTTAATCTTAAACTTAAACTTAAACTTAAGTTTAAACTTAAACTTAAGCTTAAACTTAAACTCAAACTCAAACTCAAACTCAAACTCAAACTCAAACTCAAACTTAAACTTAAACTTAAACTTAAGTTTAAGTTTAAACTTAAACTTAAACTCAAACTCAAACTCAAACTCAAACTCAAACTCAAACTCAAACTTAAGTTTAAACTTAAACTTAAACTTAAACTTAAACTTAAACTTAAACTTAAACTTAGAAAAAGGAGGATGTCGAGAATTAAGGTCACATCCCATGTTGCCGCAACACTAATTTAGCAATATTACAATTGCGTTTATTCAGCAAATTCAGCAACATAAGAGACCAGCAACATTAACAGAAATACATAATAATAACTAACTAGAGAAGTCAAAATTAAAACTCGAATACAAATTAATTAAGTAACTAAAATAGTTAAGTTTATAATTTTGCATAGAAAGTGATATCTGCTGCGTGTCCATAACCGTAGCATTGTGAATGACTGAAGTGGTCAGTGAGTCCCAGTCTTGAGTTGGCCCACACAACCGATTGAAATGCTTCGTGAATATTCATTACATCTATGAATATTCACCACGACGAGGAAACAGCGATGAAGGAAAACCCCCGCAGTTAATCACGTGATTTCTTTTCTGCCCACGGCCTAAACAGGAAATATACGGGCTCTTCTGGTTATGAAAGCTCCTGCGTGTACAGCCGAAGAAATAAGTCAGGGACATTTGCGAACTATTTGACAGACATTTAGTGGAATTGACGTTTCTCGTTTCCTTCACTGAACCAGCGTTTCGACTGAAAAGATATCTCGTCCAGTCGTTTATTTCGAAATGTCGACACAGGTGCACATTTCGACCGAAAGTCTGCAAGTAAGAACGTTACTTATGTTGATAACTCAACGTTAACAGATAAATGAATTAGAGTCAGACATATTGAAATAAGGAAGATGATTATTTAAATGGAGGATCAGCGCATGCAAACCTATAAAACGCCTGTCGTCAAAAATCTAATTATAGTGAATAATAATAACAATAACTGGATTTTGTCATGAATTTTAGCGTGAATTTAGCGTGATTTAAAGTGCGCTTTTTTTAGCAGTGCTCCATGCTGCCCTAGGCGACTTTCAAACCGAATTATTTACAATACTATTATTATTATTATTATTATTATTATTAGTAGTAGTAGTAGTAGTAGTAGTAGTAGTAGACAGAAGGAGACAAAGAGAGGCAGAGAGCATCGAAAAGAAAAACACTATCTTTGATGATGCTGATTCTTCATTGAAGAAGGGGGAGAGCTGCGAG
>JACLAT010000096.1:40000-52500 GCA_018105865.1 Metaphire vulgaris
AGTAGTTGTAGTAGTAGTAGTAGTAATAGTTGTTGTTGTTGTAATTAGTAGTGCTAAAAAATGTGCTATTAGTGTGTATCCGTGCTTAGTGGATGACCCCTCTGTTAGAGTCTGTTGAATTTCATCAGAATATCGGGACTGTTTGCCTATAGGCCTAATCGCCGCAGTGTGTGCATGGATCTCCGCAGTGCGGAAATGGCTATCCGCAGTGAGAGGATGGCTAAGTTTAAGTTTAAGTTTAAGTTTAAGTTTAAGTTTAAGTTTAAGTTTAAGTTTAAACTTAAACTTAAACTTAAACTTAAACTTAAACTTAAACTTAAACTTAAACTTAAACTCTTTTAAACTTTAACTTAAACTTAAAGTTTAAACTTAAACTTAAACTTAAACTTAAACTTAAACTTAAACTTAAACTTAAACTTAAAAACTTAAACTTTAAACTTAAACTTAAACTTAAACTTAAACTTAAACTTAAACTTAAACTTAAACTTAAACTTAAACTTAAACTTAAACTTACTTAAACTTAAACTTAAACTTAAACTTAAACTTAAACTTAAACTTAAACTTAAACTTAAACTTAAACTTAAACTCAAACTTACGTTGAAGACTTCGTCGACTCCGTCGATTCAATTTCTGAACGAAGATAATAAATTAGACAACAAAATTGTAGTCTAAACTCTAGACTAGGCCTAAGAGGCCTAGTAGAGAAAAGAGACAGAAGCAGACAAAGAGACGGAGACAGAAGGAGACTAAAGCGTCAATGTGGATGACCCCTCTGTTAGAGTCTGTTGAATTTCATCAGAATATCGGGAGTGAAGATACTGTTTGCCTATAGGCCTAACCGCCGCATTGTGTGGATGGATCTCCGCAGTGCGGAAATGGCTATCCGCAGTGAGAGGATGGCTATGGCGCCGTACGGTTTAACGCCATTGAGTAGTAGTAGTTGTAGTAGTAGTAGTAGTAGTTGTTGTTGTAATAGTAGTATTAGTAGTGCTAGAAAATGTGCTATTATAGTGATCCGTGCGTGTGAAGAAAGCAGTTTCTTCATCATCGTCATCATCAGAAAGCTCTTCATTTAGAGCGATAGAGCGCAGTGCTCTTTTTTTAAAGCGCAGTGCGCTTTTTTTCTCCATGCTGCCCTAGGCGACTTTCAAACCGAATTATTTATAATATTATTATTATTATTATTATTATTATTATTATTAGTAGTAGTAGTAGTAGTAGTAGTAGTAGTAGTAGTAGTAGTAGTAGTAGTAGTAGTAGTAGTAGTAGCAGTAGTAGTAGTAGTTGTTGTTTTAATATTAGTGCTAGAAAAAGTCGTAGTAGTAGTGATCCATGTCGCAGTGCTCTTTTTTCAAGGCGCAGTGCGCTTTTTATAAACCGTTCTCCGTGCTGCCCTAAACCTTTGAGATGTGGACACAAGAAAATGTGGATTAAATTCGTTTCATTACTCTTCTATAGCCTACTATAGCAATAGTACTACCAAGCGTCAATGTGGATGACCCCTCTGTTAGAGTGTGTTGAATTTCATCAGAATATGAGTGAAGGATTGAAGTGAAGTGAAGTGGGTGTGAAGTGAAGATACTGTTTGCCTATAGGCCTAACCGCCGCATTGTGTGGATGGATCTCCGCAGTGCGGAAATGGCTACCCGCAGTGACAGGATGGCTATGGCGCCGTACGGTTTAACGCCATGGAGTAGTAGTAGTAGTAGTAGTAGTAGTAGTAGTTGTTGTTGTTGTAGTAGTAGTAGTAGTAATAGTTGTTGTTGTTGTTATAATAGTAGTATTAGTAGTGCTAAAAATGTGCTATTAGTGGATGACCGTGCTTAGTGGATGACCCCTCTGTTAGAGTCTGTTGAATTTCATCATAATATCGGGATTGAATATACTGTTTGCCTATAGGCCTAATCGCCGCAGTGTGTGGATGGATCTCCGCAGTGCGGAAATGGCTATCCGCAGTGAGAGGATGGCTATGGCGCCGTACGGTTTAACGCCATGGAGTAGTAGTTGTAGTAGTAGTAGTAGTAGTTGTTGTTGTAATAGTAGTATTAGTAGTGCTAGAAAATGTGCTATTATAGTGATCCGTGCTTAGGGCGCAGTGCTCTTTTTTTAAAGCGCAGTGCGCTTTTTTTAGCAGTGCTCCATGCTGCCCTAGGCGACTTTCAAACCGAATTATTTACAATACTACCACATTATTATTATTATTATTATTAGTAGTAGTAGTAGTAGTAGTAGCAGCAGTAGTAGTAGTAGCAGTAGTAGTAGTTGTTTTACTAGTAGTGCTAGAAAAAGTCGTAGTAGTAGTGATCCATGCTTAAGTCGCAGTTCTCCTTTTTCAAGAATATTCATAATATATAAATTTTCAAGAATTTTTTCAAGTTTGCCTATAGGCCTAATCGCAGCAGTGGATCGCCGCAGAGCGGAAATGGCTATCCGCAGTGAGAGGATGGCTATGGCGCCGTACGGTTTAACGCCATTGAGTAGTAGTAGTAGTAGTTGTAGTAGTAGTAGTTGTTGTTGTTGTAATAGTAGTATTAGTAGTGCTAGAAAATGTGCTATTATAGTGATCCGTGCAGTATATCCGTATAGTGATCGGCGCAGTGCTCTTTTTTTAAAGCGCAGTGCGCTTTTTTTAGCAGTGCTCTATGCTGCCCTAGGCGACTTTCAAACCGAATTATTATTAATACTATTATTATTATTATTATTAGTAGTAGTAGTAGTAGTAGTAGTAGCAGCAGCAGTAGTAGTAGTAGTAGTAGTAGTTGTTTTAATAGTAGTGCTAGAAAAAGTCGTAGTAGTAGTGATCCATGCTTAAGTCGCAGTGCTCTTTTTTCAAGGCGCAGTGCGCTTTTTATAAACAGTTCTCCGTGCTGCCCTAAACCTTTGAGATGTGGACACAAGAAAATGTGGATTGAATTTGTTTCATTACTCTTCTATAGCCTACTATGGCAATAGTACTACTAAAGCGTCAATGTGGATGACCCCTCTGTTAGAGTCTGTTGAATTTCATCAGAATATCGGGAGATACTGTTTGCTTATAGGCCTAACCGCCGCATTGTGTGGATGGATCTCCGCAGTGACAGGATGGTTTAAGTTTAAGTTTAAGTTTAAGTTTAAAGGTTTAAACTTAAGTTTAAGTTTAAACTTAAACTTAAACTTAAAGTTTAAACTTAAACTTAAACTTAAACTTAAACTTTAAACTTAAACTTAAACTTAAACTTAAACTTAAACTTAAACTTAAACTTAAACTTAAACTTAAATTTAAACTTAAACTTAAACTTAAAAACTTAAGTTTAAACTTAAACTTAAAACTTAAACTTAAACTTAAACTTAAACTTTAAACTTAAACTTAAACTTAAACTTTAAGTTTAAACTTAAACTTAAACTTAAACTTAAGTTTAAACTTTAAACTTAAACTTAAACTTAAACTTAAACTTAAACTTAAACTTAAACTTAAACTTAAACTTAAACTTAAACTTAAACTTAAACTTAAACTTAAACTTAAACTTAAACTTAAACTTAAACTTAAACTTACGTTGAAGACCAGACTCCGTCGATTCAATTTCTCAACGAAGATAATAAATTAGACAACAAAATTGTAGTCTAAACTATAGGCCTAGACTAGACTAGACTAGACTATAGGCCTAAATGGCGTTAAACCGTACGGCGCCATAGCCATCCTCTCACTGCGGATAGCCATTTCCGCTCTGCGGAGATCCACTGCTGCGATTAGGCCTATAGGCAAACAGTATATTCTTGAAAAAAGAGCACTGCGACTTAAGCATGGATCACTACTACAACGACTTTTTCTAGCACTACTAGTAAAACAACAACTACTACTACTACTGCTACTACTACTGCTGCTGCTACTACTACTACTACTACTACTACTACTACTACTAATAATAATAATAATAGTAGTATTGTAAATAATTCGGTTTGAAAGTCGCCTAGGGCAGCATGGAGCACTGCTAAAAAAAGCGCACTGCGCTTTAAAAAAAGAGCACTGCGCCCTAAGCACGGATCACTATAATAGCACATTTTCTAGCACTACTAATACTACTATTACAACAACTACTACTACTACTACTACAACTACTACTCCATGGCGTTAAACCGTACGGCGCCATAGCCATCCTCTCCTGCGGATAGCCATTTCCGCACTGCGGAGATCCATCCACACACTGCGGCGATTAGGCCTATAGGCAAACAGTATATTCAATCCCGATATTATGATGAAATTCAACAGACTCTAACAGAGGGGTCATCCACTAAGCACGGTCATCCACCATTTTTAGCACTACTAATACTACTATTATAACAACAACAACAACTATTACTACTACTACTACAACAACAACTACTACTTCTACTACTACTACTCAGTATTCATAATAACTGTCTAGTTACAGCTTGTGTAACAAAAGTCAATTCCAGTAATTGTAATTGTAACTACTACTACTACTACTACTCCATGGCGTTAAACCGTACGGCGCCATAGCCATCCTGTCACTGCGGGTAGCCATTTCCGCACTGCGGAGATCCATCCACACAATGCTGGTGCTTAACATCGATCGCTTACAGGAATAAATAAGTTGCTAAAATGGGTCTGAAATTCCAACCAGCCTATATGCAATAGACAATATGCAACAATAACTGATTTAACTCTAACTAATCTATATGGATTTTATTTACATTTATATTAAGAAATATATATTTAGCACATTACTTTCAACAGCACTTCTACATCTAACTTACACTCATCTATGCATAAACTTTAGTCACTCACATAGGCGGATTTAGAGTTTCATATTTGGGTAGGCTAGCATGGGGTTTGGGGTGCCATCCACCACGCATGCCATCCAGCACTCGTGCCATCCAGCACGCGTGCCATCCAGCACGTGTGCCATCCAGCACTGGTGCCATCCAGTACGGGTGCCATCCAGCACGCGACAGACCTGGTGTTGATGGAAAAAACATTTTGTTTTGTTTTGGTGGGATTAGTTGGGTAGGCTTAAGCCTACCATAGCCTTTAATAAAATCCGCCTATGGTCACTCATCTTAATTATTTTTTTGCCATTTAAGTATAAGTTCCTTAAGTTTAAGTTTAAGTTTAAACTTAAGTTTAAGTTTAAGTTTAAGTTTAAGTTTAAACTTAAGTTTAAGTTTAAGTTTAAGTTTAAACTTAAGTTTAAGTTTTTTTAAGTTTAAACTTTAGTTTAAGTTTAAGTTTAAGTTTAAAGTTTTAAGTTTAAGTTTAAGTTTTTAAGTTTAAGTTTTAAGTTTAAGTTTAAGTTTAAGTTTAAGTTTAAGTTTAAGTTTAAGTTTAAGTTTAAGTTTAAGTTTAAGTTTAAGTTTAAGTTTTTAAGTTTAAGTTTAAGTTTAAGTTTTAAGTTTAAGTTTAAGTTTTTAAGTTTAAACTTACGTTTAAGTTTTAGTGTAAGTTTAAGTTTAAGTTTAAACTTAAGTTTAAGTTTAAGTTTAAGTTTAAGTTTAAGTTTAAGTTTAAGTTTAAGTTTAAGTTTAAGTTTAAGTTTAAGTTTAAGTTTAAGTTTAAGTTTAAGTTTAATCTTAAGTTTAAGTTTAGGTTTAAGTTTAAGTTTAAGTTTAAGTTTAAGTTTAAGTTTAAGTTTAAGTTTAAGTTTAAGTTTAAGTTTAAACTTAAGTTTAAGTTTAAGTTCAAGTTTAAGTTTAAACTTAAGTTTAAGTTTAGGTTTAAGTTTAAGTTTGAGTTTAAGTTTAAGTTTAAGTTTAAACTTAAGTTTAAGTTTAAGTTTAAGTTTAAGTTTAATCTTAAGTTTAAGTTTAGGTTTAAGTTTAAGTTTAAGTTTAAACTTAAGTTTAAGTTTAAGTTTAAGTTTAAGTTTAAGTTTAAGTTTAAGTTTAAGTTTAAGTTTAAGTTTACTACTATTACAACAACAACTACTACTACTACTACAACTACTACTACTACTGCTCAATGGCGTTAAACCGTACGGCGCCATAGCCATCCTCTCACTGCGGATAGCCATTTCCGCTCTGCGGAGATCCACTGCTGCGATTAGGCCTATAGGCAAACAGTATATTCTTGAAAAAAGAGCACTGCGACTTAAGCATGGATCACTACTACAACGACTTTTTCTAGCACTACTAGTAAAACAACAACTACTACTACTACTGCTACTACTACTGCTGCTGCTACTACTACTACTACTACTACTAATAATAATAATAATAATAATAATAGTAGTATTGTAAATAATTCGGTTTGAAAGTCGCCTAGGGCAGCATGGAGCACTGCTAAAAAAAGCGCACTGCGCTTTAAAAAAAGAGCACTGCGCCCTAAGCACGGATCACTATAATAGCACATTTTCTAGCACTACTAATACTACTATTACAACAACTACTACTACTACTACTACAACTACTACTCCATGGCGTTAAACCGTACGGCGCCATAGCCATCCTCTCCCTGCGGATAGCCATTTCCGCACTGCGGAGATCCATCCACACACTGCGGCGATTAGGCCTATAGGCAAACAGTATATTCAATCCCGATATTATGATGAAATTCAACAGACTCTAACAGAGGGGTCATCCACTAAGCACGGTCATCCACCATTTTTAGCACTACTAATACTACTATTATAACAACAACAACAACTATTACTACTACTACTACAACAACAACTACTACTTCTACTACTACTACTCAGTATTCATAATAACTGTCTAGTTACAGCTTGTGTAACAAAAGTCAATTTACCAGTAATTGTAATTGTAACTACTACTACTACTACTACTCCATGGCGTTAAACATGGCCATAGCCATCCTGTCACTGCGGGTAGCCATTTCCGCACTGCGGAGATCCATCCACACAATGCTGGTGCTTAACATCGATCGCTTACAGGAATAAATAAGTTGCTAAAATGGGTCTGAAATTCCAACCAGCCTATATGCAATAGACAATATGCAACAATAACTGATTTAACTCTAACTAATCTATATGGATTTTATTTACATTTATATTAAGAAATATATATTTAGCACATTACTTTCAACAGCACTTCTACATCTAACTTACACTCATCTATGCATAAACTTTAGTCACTCACATAGGCGGATTTAGAGTTTCATATTTGGGTAGGCTAGCATGGGGTTTGGGGGTGCCATCCACCACGCATGCCATCCAGCACTCGTGCCATCCAGCACGCGTGCCATCCAGCACGTGTGCCATCCAGCACTGGTGCCATCCAGTACGGGTGCCATCCAGCACGCGACAGACCTGGTGTTGATGGAAAAACATTTTGTTTTGTTTTGGTGGGATTAGTTGGGTAGGCTTAAGCCTACCATAGCCTTTAATAAAATCCGCCTATGGTCACTCATCTTAATTATTTTTTTGCCATTTAAGTATAAGTTCCTTAAGTTTAAGTTTAAGTTTAAACTTAAGTTTAAGTTTAAGTTAAGTTTAAGTTTAAGTTTAAGTTTAAAGTTTAAGTTTAAGTTTAAGTTTAAAGTTTAAGTTTAAGTTTAAGTTTAAGTTTAAGTTTAAGTTTAAGTTTAAGTTTAAGTTTAAGTTTAAGTTTAAACTTAAGTTTAAGTTTAAGTTTAAGTTTTAAACTTAAGTTTAAGTTTAAGTTTAAACTTTAAGTTTAAGTTTAAGTTTAAGTTTAAGTTTAAGTTTAAGTTTTTAAGTTTTAAGTTTAAGTTTAAGTTTAAGTTTAAGTTTACGTTTAAGTTTAGGTTTAAGTTTAAGTTTAAGTTTAAACTTAAGTTTTAGGTTTAAGTTTAAGTTTGAGTTTAAGTTTAAGTTTAAGTTTAAAGTTTAAGTTTTAAGTTTAAGTTTAAGTTTAAGTTTAAGTTTAAGTTTAAGTTTAAGTTTAAAAGTTTAAGTTTAAGTTTTAAGTTTAAAAGTTTTAACTTTTTAGTTTAAGTTTAAGTTTAAGTTTTTTAAGTTTAAGTTTTAAGTTTTTAAGTTTAAGTTTAAGTTCAAGTTTAAGTTTAAAGTTTAAGTTTAAGTTTAAGTTTAAGTTTTTAAGTTTGAGTTTAAGTTTAAGTTTAAGTTTAAACTTAAGTTTAAGTTTAAGTTTAAGTTTAAGTTTAATCTTAAGTTTAAGTTTAAGTTTAAGTTTAAGTTTAAGTTTAAGTTTAAGTTTAAGTTTAAGTTTTTTAAGTTTAAGTTTAAGTTTAAGTTTAAGTTTAAGTTTTTTAAGTTTAAGTTTAAGTTTAAGTTTAAGTTTAAGTTTAAGTTTAAGTTTAAGTTTAAGTTTAAGTTTAAGTTTAAGTTTAGTTTAAGTTTAAGTTTTTAAGTTTAAGTTTAAGTTTAAGTTTAAGTTTAAGTTTAAGTTTAAGTTTAAGTTTAAGTTTAAGTTTAAGTTTAAGTTTAAGTTTAAGTTTAAGTTTAAGTTTAAACTTAAGTTTAAGTTTAAACTTAAACTTAAACTTAAACTTAAACTTAGCCATCCTGTCACTGCGGAGATCCATCCACACAATGCGGCGGTTAGGCCTATAAGCAAACAGTATCTCCCGATATTCTGATGAAATTCAACAGACTCTAACAGAGGGGTCATCCACATTGACGCTTTAGTAGTACTATTGCCATAGTAGGCTATAGAAGAGTAATGAAACAAATTCAATCCACATTTTCTTGTGTCCACATCTCAAAGGTTTAGGGCAGCACGGAGAACTGTTTATAAAAAGCGCACTGCGCCTTGAAAAAAGAGCACTGCGACTTAAGCATGGATCACTACGACTACTACTACGACTTTTTCTAGCACTACTATTAAAACAACAACTACTACTACTACTGCTACTACTGCTGCTGCTACTACTACTACTACTACTACTAATAATAATAATAATAATAATAATAATAGTATTAATAATAATTCGGTTTGAAAGTCGCCTAGGGCAGCATAGAGCACTGCTAAAAAAAGCGCACTGCGCTTTAAAAAAAGAGCACTGCGCCGATCACTATACGGATATACTGCACGGATCACTATAATAGCACATTTTCTAGCACTACTAATACTACTATTACAACAACAACTACTACTACTACTACAACTACTACTACTACTGCTCAATGGCGTTAAACCGTACGGCGCCATAGCCATCCTCTCACTGCGGATAGCCATTTCCGCTCTGCGGAGATCCACTGCTGCGATTAGGCCTATAGGCAAACAGTATATTCTTGAAAAAAGAGCACTGCGACTTAAGCATGGATCACTACTACAACGACTTTTTCTAGCACTACTAGTAAAACAACAACTACTACTACTACTGCTACTACTACTGCTGCTGCTACTACTACTACTACTACTACTACTACTACTACTAATAATAATAATAATAATAATAGTAGTATTGTAAATAATTCGGTTTGAAAGTCGCCTAGGGCAGCATGGAGCACTGCTAAAAAAAGCGCACTGCGCTTTAAAAAAAGAGCACTGCGCCCTAAGCACGGATCACTATAATAGCACATTTTCTAGCACTACTAATACTACTATTACAACAACAACTACTACTACTACTACTACTACAACTACTACTCCATGGCGTTAAACCGTACGGCGCCATAGCCATCCTCTCCCTGCGGATAGCCATTTCCGCACTGCGGAGATCCATCCACACACTGCGGCGATTAGGCCTATAGGCAAACAGTATATTCAATCCCGATATTATGATGAAATTCAACAGACTCTAACAGAGGGGTCATCCACTAAGCACGGTCATCCACCATTTTTAGCACTACTAATACTACTATTATAACAACAACAACAACTATTACTACTACTACTACAACAACAACTACTACTTCTACTACTACTACTACTACTACTACTACTACTACTACTCCATGGCGTTAAACCGTACGGCGCCATAGCCATCCTGTCACTGCGGGTAGCCATTTCCGCACTGCGGAGATCCATCCACACAATGCTGGTGCTTAACATCGATCGCTTACAGGAATAAATAAGTTGCTAAAATGGGTCTGAAATTCCAACCAGCCTATATGCAATAGACAATATGCAACAATAACTGATTTAACTCTAACTAATCTATATGGATTTTATTTACATTTATATTAAGAAATATATATTTAGCACATTACTTTCAACAGCACTTCTACATCTAACTTACACTCATCTATGCATAAACTTTAGTCACTCACATAGGCGGATTTAGAGTTTCATATTTGGGTAGGCTAGCATGGGGTTTGGGGGTGCCATCCACCACGCATGCCATCCAGCACTCGTGCCATCCAGCACGCGTGCCATCCAGCACGTGTGCCATCCAGCACTGGTGCCATCCAGTACGGGTGCCATCCAGCACGCGACAGACCTGGTGTTGATGGAAAAAACATTTTGTTTTGTTTTGGTGGGATTAGTTGGGTAGGCTTAAGCCTACCATAGCCTTTAATAAAATCCGCCTATGGTCACTCATCTTAATTATTTTTTTGCCATTTAAGTATAAGTTCCTTAAGTTTAAGTTTAAGTTTAAACTTAAGTTTAAGTTTAAGTTTAAGTTTAAGTTTAAACTTAAGTTTAAGTTTAAGTTTAAGTTTAAACTTAAGTTTAAGTTTAAACTTAAGTTTAAGTTTAAGTTTAAGTTTAAACTTAAGTTTAAGTTTAAGTTTAAGTTTAAACTTAAGTTTAAGTTTAAGTTTAAGTTTAAACTTAAGTTTAAGTTTAAGTTTAAACTTAAGTTTAAGTTTAGGTTTAAGTTTAAGTTTAAGTTTAAGTTTAAGTTTAAGTTTAAGTTTAAACTTAAGTTTAAGTTTAAGTTTAAGTTTAAACTTACGTTTAAGTTTAGGTGTAAGTTTAAGTTTAAGTTTAAACTTAAGTTTAAGTTTAGGTTTAAGTTTAAGTTTGAGTTTAAGTTTAAGTTTAAGTTTAAACTTAAGTTTAAGTTTAAGTTTAAGTTTAAGTTTAAGTTTAAGTTTAATCTTAAGTTTAAGTTTAGGTTTAAGTTTAAGTTTAAGTTTAAACTTAAGTTTAAGTTTAAGTTTAAGTTTAAGTTTAAGTTTAAGTTTAAGTTTAAACTTAAGTTTAAGTTTAAGTTCAAGTTTAAGTTTAAACTTAAGTTTAAGTTTAGGTTTAAGTTTAAGTTTGAGTTTAAGTTTAAGTTTAAGTTTAAACTTAAGTTTAAGTTTAAGTTTAAGTTTAAGTTTAATCTTAAGTTTAAGTTTAGGTTTAAGTTTAAGTTTAAGTTTAAACTTAAGTTTAAGTTTAAGTTTAAGTTTAAGTTTAAGTTTAAGTTTAAGTTTAAGTTTAAGTTTAAGTTTAAGTTTAAGTTTAAGTTTAAGTTTAAGTTTAAGTTTAAGTTTAAGTTTAAGTTTAAGTTTAAGTTTAAGTTTAAGTTTAAGTTTAAGTTTAAGTTTAAGTTTAAGTTTAAGTTTAAGTTTAAGTTTAAGTTTAAGTTTAAGTTTAAGTTTAAGTTTAAGTTTAAGTTTAAGTTTAAGTTTAAGTTTAAGTTTAAGTTCTATTAAGTACTATTGCCATAGTTTAAACTTAAGTTTAAGTTTAAGTTTAAGTTTAAGTTTAATCTTAAGTTTAAGTTTAGGTTTAAGTTTAAGTTTAAGTTTAAACTTAAGTTTAAGTTTAAGTTTAAGTTTAAGTTTAAGTTTAAGTTTAAGTTTAAGTTTAAGTTTAAGTTTAAGTTTAAGTTTAAGTTTAAGTTTAAGTTTAAGTTTAAGTTTAAGTTTAAGTTTAAGTTTAAGTTTAAGTTTAAGTTTAAGTTTAAGTTTAAGTTTAAGTTTAAGTTTAAGTTTAAGTTTAAGTTTAAGTTTATGTTTAAGTTCAAGTTTAAACTTAAGTTTAAGTTTAAACTTAAACTTAAACTTAAACTTAAACTTAGCCATCCTGTCACTGCGGAGATCCATCCACACAATGCGGCGGTTAGGCCTATAAGCAAACAGTATCTCCCGATATTCTGATGAAATTCAACAGACTCTAACAGAGGGGTCATCCACATTGACGCTTTAGTAGTACTATTGCCATAGTAGGCTATAGAAGAGTAATGAAACAAATTCAATCCACATTTTCTTGTGTCCACATCTCAAAGGTTTAGGGCAGCACGGAGAACTGTTTATAAAAAGCGCACTGCGCCTTGAAAAAAGAGCACTGCGACTTAAGCATGGATCACTACTACTACGACTTTTTCTAGCACTACTATTAAAACAACAACTACTACTACTACTGCTACTACTGCTGCTACTACTACTACTACTACTACTAATAATAATAATAATAATAATAATAGTATTAATAATAATTCGGTTTGAAAGTCGCCTAGGGCAGCATAGAGCACTGCTAAAAAAAGCGCACTGCGCTTTAAAAAAAGAGCACTGCGCCGATCACTATACGGATATACTGCACGGATCACTATAATAGCACATTTTCTAGCACTACTAATACTACTATTACAACAACAACTACTACTACTACTACAACTACTACTGCTCAATGGCGTTAAACCGTACGGCGCCATAGCCATCCTCTCACTGCGGATAGCCATTTCC
>JACLAT010000096.1:60000-70000 GCA_018105865.1 Metaphire vulgaris
ATTGATTATTCTTGCGAAAGTTTAAGCAGTGAAGAGGGAACAAGAGGAAAATGTAGATTTTGTCGGAGAATTTCTTCAAATCGATAAGATATTTACATGTCTATGCCCTATACGCCCTCTATTCAACAGGCGTTCAATTGCCTTCTCTCACACAGCGAATTAATGATAAAACTTGTATTCGATATCTATAAAACCTGTTGTAGGCCTATAATGAACCAGATATCAGATATCCCTACTACTAATAATAATAATAATACTAATACTAATAATAATAATAATTCAGATTGGAAGTCTTTTAGGACAGTATGAGCCACTGTTAAGAAAAAAGAGAGCACTGCGCCGTATAAAACGGAGCACTGCGCCGTAAGCATAGAGCACTACTACTACTACTACTACTACTACTACTACTACTACTACTAATAATAATAATAATAATAATAATAATAATAATAGTAATAATTCAGATTGGAAGTCTTTTAGGACAGTATGAGCCACTGTTAAGAATACTAGCCATTCCCCTACTAGCCATTCCGTTAGATATTCGTCAGGTGTCTCATTTGGTTGATGTCCCTTGTTCTCGTACAGTCAATGGCGTTAGCGTGTAGTATGAAATGGCTGGGAGTACTCTATTTCGAACCCTCTAGATAGAAATGGAGAATGATATCATTGATTATTCTTGCAAAAGTTTAAGCAGTGAAGAGGGAACAAGAGGAAAATGTAGATTTTGTCGGAGAATTTCTTCAAATCGATAAGATATTTACATGTCTAGGCCCTATACGCCCTCTATTCAACAGGCGTTCAATTGCCTTCTCTCACACAGCGAATTAATGATAAAACTTGTATTCGATATCTATAAAACCTGTTGTAGGCCTATAATGAACCAGATATCTTAACACCCGGCTCTTCCCTCGATCGCCCTACTAGCCATTCCGTTAGATATTCGCCAGGTCTTTCATTTGGTTGATGTCCCTTGTTCTCGTACAGTCAATGGCGTTAGCGTGTTGTATGAAATGGCCGGGAGTACTCTATTTCGAACCCTGTAGATAGAAATGTCTTTTAGGACAGTATGAGCCAATGTTAAGAAAAAAGGGAGCACTGCGTAGTAAAAAAACGGAGCACTGCGTCGTAAAAAACGGAGCACTGCGCCGTAAGCAAAAAGCACTACTACTACTACTACTACTACTACCACTACTACTACTACTACTACTACTACTACTACTACTACTACTACTACTACTAATAATAATAATAATAATAATAATTCAGATTGGAAGTATTTTAGGACAGTATGAGCCACTGTTAAGAAAAAAGGGAGCACTGCGTCGTAAAAAACGGAGCACTGCGCCGTAAGCATAGAGCTCCAATACTACTACTACTACTACTACTACTACTACTACTACTACTACTAATACTACAAATACTACTACTACTAATAATAATAATAATAATAATAATAATTCAGATTGGAAGTCTTTCAGGACAGTAAGAGCCACTGTTAAGAAAAAAGAAAGCACTGCGCCGTAAAAAAGGCAGCACTGCGTCGTAAAAAACGGAGCACTGCGCCGTAAGCATAGAGCACCACTACTACTACTACTACTACTACTACTACTACTACTACTACTACTACTACTACTACTACTACTACTACGACTACTACAACAACAACAACTACTACTACTACTAATAATAATAATAATAATAATAATAATAATAATAATTCAGATTGGAAGTCTTTTAGGACAGTATGAGCCACTGTTAAGAAAAAAGGGAGCACTGCGCCGTTAAAAAAGGAACACAAAAACGGAGCACTGCGCCGTTAAAATAGTGCACAAAATTGCTAGCCATTCACACGTCTGCCAATACCATTCTCTGTAGTTTAAAAATGTTTTTAAATTGTCCAATTTACGCATTAGAGAATAGCACAGGCAAAATTCTGAATGCCAAGAACTTTTGTTTTACAAGAGATAGTAGCCTAATTTTTGAAAGATCTTGATTAGCAGGGGCTCTTCACTTCTGGGTCAAAAGTGCTAGCCATTCACTCTTCTGCCAATACCATTCTCTGTAGTTTAAAAGTGCCTTAAAAATGTCCAATTTATGCATTACAGAAAAGCACAGGCAAAATTCTGAATGCCAAGCACTTTTGATATACAAGAGATAGTAGACTAATTTTTGAAAAAAACTTGATTAGCAGGGGCTCTGAAAAAACGGAGCACTGCGCCGTAAAATACGGAGCTCTGCGCCGTAACCATAGAGCACTACTACTACTACTACTACTACTACTACTACTACTACTAATAATAATAATAATAATAATTCAGATTGGAAGTATTTTAGGACAGTATGAGCCACTGTTAAGAAAAAAGAGAGCACTGCGTCGTAAAAAACGGAGCACTGCGCCGTAAGCATAGAGCACCAATACTACTACTACTACTACTACTACTACTACTACTACTACTACTACTAATAATAATAATAATAATAATAATAATAATAATAATAATAATTCAGATTGGAAGTCTTTCAGGACAGTAAGAGCCACTGTTAAGAAAAAAGAAAGCACTGCACCGTAAAAAAGGCAGCACTGCGTCGTAAAAAACGGAGCACTGCGCCGTAAGCATAGAGCACCACCACTACTACTACTACTACTACTACGACTACTACAACTACTACTACTACTACTACTAATAATAATAATAATAATAATAATAATAATAATAATAATTCAGATTGGAAGTTTTTTAGGACAGTATGAGCCACTGTTAAGAAAAAAAAGAGCACTGCGCCGTTAAAAAGCGAACACTATGCCGTAAAAAACGGAGCACTGCGCCGTTAAAATAGTGCACAAAATTGCTAGCCATTCACACGTCTGCCAATACCATTCTCTGTAGTTTAAAAATGTTTTTAAATTGTCCAATTTACGCATTAGAGAATAGCACAGGCAAAATTCTGAATGCCAAGAACTTTTGTTTTACAAGAGATAGTAGCCTAATTTTTGAAAGATCTTGATTAGCCGGGGCTCTTCACTTCTGGGTCAAAAGTGCTAGCCATTCACGCTTCTGCCAATACCATTCTCTGTAGTTTAAAAGTGTCCTTAAAATGTCCAATTTATGCATTACAGAAAAGCACAGGCAAAATTCTGAATGCCAAGCACTTTTGATATACAAGAGATAGTAAACTAATTTTTGAAAAAAAACTTGATTAGCAGGGGCTCTGAAAAAACGGAGCGCTGCGCCGTAAAATACGGAGCTCTGCGCCGTAACCATAGAGCACTACTACTACTGCTACCACTACTACTAAAACTACTACTACTACTACTAATAATAATAATAATAATAATACTAATAATAATAATAATTCAGATTGGAAGTCTTTTAGGACAGTATGAGCCACTGTTAAGAAAAAAGAGAGCACTGCGCCGTATAAAACGGAGCACTGCGCCGTAAGCATAGAGCACTACTACTACTACTACTACTACTACTACTACTACTAATAATAATAATAATAATAATAATAATAATAATAATAATAATAATAATAATAATAATAATAATTCAGATTGGAAGTCTTTTAGGACAGTATGAGCCACTGTTAAGAATACTAGCCATTCCCTACTAGCCATTCCGTTAGATATTCGTCAGGTCTTTCATTTGGTTGATGTCCCTTGTTCTCGTACAGTCAATGGCGTTAGCGTGTAGTATGAAATGGCTGGGAGTACTCTATTTCGAACCCTGTAGATAGAAATAAAGAATGATATCATTGATTATTCTTGCAAAAGTTTAAGCAGTGAAGAGGGAACAAGAGGAAAATGTAGATTTTGTCGGAGAATTTCTTCAAATCGATAAGATATTTACATGTCTAGGCCCTATACGCCCTCTATTCAACAGACGTTCAATTGCCTTCTCTCACACAGCGAATTAATGATAAAACTTGTATTCGATATCTATAAAACCTGTTGTAGGCCTATAATGAACCAGATATCTTAACACCCGGCTCTTCCCTCGATCGCCCTACTAGCCATTCCGTTAGATATTCGCCAGGTCTTTCATTTGGTTGATGTCCCTTGTTCTCGTACAGTCAATGGCGTTAGCGTGTTGTATGAAATGGCCGGGAGTACTCTATTTTGAACCCTGTAGATAAAAATGTCTTTTAGGACAGTATGAGCCAATGTTAAGAAAAAGGGAGCACTGCGTCGTAAAAACGGAGCACTGCGTCGTAAAAACGGAGCACTGCGCCGTAAGCATAGAGCACCAATACTACTACTACTACTACTACTACTACTACTACTACTACTACTACAAAACTACTACTACTACTAATAATAATAATAATAATTCAGATTGGAAGTATTTTAGGACAGTAAGAGCCACTGTTAAGAAAAAGAAAGCACTGCGCCGTAAAAAGGCAGCACTGCGTCGTAAAAACGGAGCAGTGCGCCGTAAGCATAGAGCACCACCACTACTACTACTACTACTACTACTACTACTACTACTACTACGACTACTACAACTACTACTACTACTACTACTAATAATAATAATAATAATAATAATAATAATAATAATAATAATAATAATTCAGATTGGAAGTCTTTTAGGACAGTATGAGCCACTGTTAAGAAAAAGGGAGCACTGCGCCGTTAAAAGGGAACACTATGCCGTAAAAAACGGAGCACTGCGCCGTTAAAATAGTGCACAAAATTGCTAGCCATTCACACGTCTGCCAATACCATTCTCTGTAGTTTAAAAATGTTTTTAAATTGTCCAATTTACGCATTAGAGAATAGCACAGGCAAATTTCTGAATGCCAAGAACTTTTGTTTTACAAGAGATAGTAGCCTAATTTTTGAAAGATCTTGATTAGCAGGGGCTCTTCACTTCTGGGTCAAAAGTGCTAGCCATTCACGCTTCTGCCAATACCATTCTCTGTAGTTTAAAAGTGTCCTTAAAAATGTCCAATTTATGCATTACAGAAAAGCACAGGCAAAATTCTGAATGCCAAGCACTTTTGATATACAAGAGATAGTAGACTAATTTTTGAAAAAAAACTTGATTAGCAGGGGCTCTGAAAAAAAGGAGCACTGCGCCGTAAAATACGGAGCTCTGCGCCGTAACCATAGAGCACTACTACTACTACTACTACTACTACTACTACTGATAATAATGATAATAATAATAATTCAGATTGGAAGTATTTTAGGACAGTATGAGCCACTGTTAAGAAAAAAGGGAGCACTGCGTCGTAAAAAACGGAGCACTGCGCCGTAAGCATAGAGCACCACCACCACTACTACTACTACTACTACTACGACTACTACAACTACTACTACTACTACTACTAATAATAATAATAATAATAATAATAATAATAATAATTCAGATTGGAAGTCTTTTAGGACAGTATGAGCCACTGTTAAGAAAAAGGAGCACTGCGCCGTTAAAAAGGGAACACTATGCCGTAAAAACGGAGCACTGCGCCGTTAAAATAGTGCACAAAATTGCTAGCCATTCACGCTTCTGCCAATACCATTCTCTGTAGTTTAAAAGTGTCCTTAAAATGTCCAATTTATGCATTACAGAAAAGCACAGGCAAAATTCTGAATGCCAAGCACTTTTGATATACAAGAGATAGTAGACTAATTTTTGAAAAAACTTGATTAGTAGGGGCTCTGAAAAACGGAGCACTGCGCCGTAAAATACGGAGCTCTGCGCCGTAACCATAGAGCACTACTACTACTACTACTACTACTACTACCACTACTACTACTACTACTACTTCTACTACTACTACTACTACTACTACTACTGCTACCACTACTACTAAAACTACTACTACTACTACAACTAATAATAATAATAATTCAGATTGGAAGTCTTTTAGGACAGTATGAGCCACTGTTAAGAAAAAAGAGAGCACTGCGCCGTATAAAACGGAGCACTGCGCCGTAAGCATAGAGCACTACTACTACTACTACTACTACCACTACTACTACTACTACTACTAATAATAATAATAATAATAATAATAATAATAATAATAATAGTAATAATTCAGATTGGAAGTCTTTTAGGACAGTATGAGCCACTGTTAAGAATACTAGCCATTCCCCTACTAGCCATTCCGTTAGATATTCGTCAGGTCTTTCATTTGGTTGATGTCCCTTGTTCTAGTACAGTCAATGGCGTTAGCGTGTAGTATGAAATGGCTGGGAGTACTCTATTTCGAACCCTGTAGATAGAAATGGAGAATGATATCATTGATTATTCTTGCAAAAGTTTAAGCAGTGAAGAGGGAACAAGAGGAAAATGTAGATTTTGTCGGAGAATTTCTTCAAATCGATAAGATATTTACATGTCTATGCCCTATACGCCCTCTATTCAACAGGCGTTCAATTGCCTTCTCTCACACAGCGAATTAATGATAAAACTTGTATTCGATATCTATAAAACCTGTTGTAGGCCTATAATGAACCAGATATCTTAACACCCGGCTCTTCCCTCGATCGCCCTACTAGCCATTCCGTTAGATATTCGCCAGAAACGGAGCACTGCGTCGTAAAAAACGGAGCACTGCGCCGTAAGCATAGAGCACACTACTACTACTACTACTACTACTACTACTACTACTACTACTACTACTACTACTACTACTACTACTACTACTACTAATAATAATAATAATAATAATAATAATAATAATAATAATAATAATAATAATAATTCAGATTGGAAGTATTTTAGGACAGTATGAGCCACTGTTAAGAAAAAGGAGCACTGCGTCGTAAAAAACGGAGCACTGCGCCGTAAGCATAGAGCACCAATACTACTACTACTACTACTACTACTACTACTACTACTACAACTAATACTACTACAAATACTACTACAAATACTACTACTAATAATAATAATAATAATAATAATTCAGATTGGAAGTCTTTCAGGACAGTAAGAGCCACTGTTAAGAAAAAAGAAAGCACTGCGCCGTAAAAAAGGCAGCACTGCGTCGTAAAAAACGGAGCACTGCGCCGTAAGCATAGAGCACCACTACTACTACTACTACTACTACTACTACTACGACTACTACAACTACTACTACTACTACTACTACTACTACTACTAATAATAATAATAATAATTCAGATTGGAAGTCTTTTAGGACAGTATGAGCCACTGTTAAGAAAAAAGGGAGCACTGCGCCGTTAAAAAGGGAACACTATGCCGTAAAAAACGGAGCACTGCGCCGTTAAAATAGTGCACAAAATTGCTAGCCATTCACACGTCTGCCAATACCATTCTCTGTAGTTTAAAAATGTTTTTAAATTGTCCAATTTACGCATTAGAGAATAGCACAGGCAAAATTCTGAATGCCAAGAACTTTTGTTTTACAAGAGATAGTAGCCTAATTTTTGAAAGATCTTGATTAGCAGGGGCTCTTCACTTCTGGGTCAAAAGTGCTAGCCATTCACGCTTCTGCCAATACCATTCTCTGTAGTTTAAAAGTGTCCTTAAAAATGTCCAATTTATGCATTACAGAGAAGCACAGGCAAAATTCTGAATGCCAAGCACTTTTGATATACAAGAGATAGTGGACTAATTTTTGAAAAAAACTTGATTAGCAGGGGCTCTGAAAAAACGGAGCACTGCGCCGTAAAATACGGAGCTCTGCGCCGTAACCATAGAGCACTACTACTACTACTAATACCACTACTACTACTACTACTACTACTACTACTACTACTACTACTACTACTACTACTACTGCTACCACTACTACTAGTAGATTTAAATTTAAGTTTAAGTTTTAGTTTAAGTTTAAGTTTAAGTTTAAGTTTAAGTTTAAGTTTAAGTTTAAGTTTAAGTTTAAGTTTAAGTTTAAGTTTAAGTTTAAGTTTAAGTTTAAGTTTAAGTTTAAGTTTAAGTTTAAGTTTAAGTTTAAGTTTAAGTTTAAGTTTAAGTTTAAGTTTAAGTTTAAGTTTAAGTTTAAGTTTAAGTTTAACCTAAGTTTAAGTTTAACCTAACCGCCACACAATGCGGCGGTTAGGCCTATAGGCAAACAGTATCTTCACTTCACACCCACTTCACTTCACTTCAATCCTTCACTCATATTCTGATGAAATTCAACAGACTCTAACAGAGGGGTCATCCACATTGACGCTTGGTAGTACTATTGCTATAGTAGGCTATAGAAGAGTAATGAAACGAATTTAATCCACATTTTCTTGTGTCCACATCTCAAAGGTTTAGGGCAGCACGGAGAACGGTTTATAAAAAGCGCACTGCGCCTTGAAAAAAGAGCACTGCGACTTAAGCATGGATCACTACTACTACGACTTTTTCTAGCACTAATATTAAAACAACAACTACTACTTCTACTGCTACTACTACTGCTGCTGCTGCTACTACTACTACTACTACTACTACTACTACTACTAATAATAATAATAATAATAATAATAATAATAGTATTATAAATAATTCGGTTTGAAAGTCGCCTAGGGCAGCATGGAGAAAAAAAGCGCACTGCGCTTTAAAAAAAGAGCACTGCGCTCTAAGCACGGATCACTATAATAGCACAATTTCTAGCACTACTAATACTACTATTACAACAACAACTACTACTACTACTACAACTACTACTACTCAATGGCGTTAAACCGTACGGCGCCATAGCCATCCTCTCACTGCGGATAGCCATTTCCGCACTGCGGAGATCCATCCACACAATGCGGCGGTTAGGCCTATAGGCAAACAGTATCTTCACTCCCGATATTCTGATGAAATTCAACAGACTCTAACAGAGGGGTCATCCACATTGACGCTTTAGTCTTTTTCTGTCTCCGTCTCTTTGTCTGCTTCTGTCTCTTTTCTCTACTAGGCCTCTTAGGCCTAGTCTAGAGTTTAGACTACAATTTTGTTGTCTAATTTATTATCTTCGTTGAGAAATTGAATCGACGGAGTCGACGAAGTCTTCAACGTAAGTTTAAGTTTAAGTTTAAGTTTAAGTTTAAGTTTAAGTTTAAGTTTAAGTTTAAGTTTAAGTTTAAGTTTAAGTTTAAGTTTAAGTTTAAGTTTAAGTTTACGTTTAAGTTTAAGTTTAAGTTTAAGTTTAAGTTTAAGTTTAAGTTTAAGTTTAAGTTTAAGTTTAAGTTTAAGTTTTAAGTTTAAGTTTAAGTTTAAGTTTAAGTTTAAGTTTTAAGTTTAAGTTTAAGTTTAAGTTTAAGTTTAAGTTTAAGTTTAAGTTTAAGTTTGAAGTTTAAGTTTAAGTTTTAAGTTTAAGTTTAAGTTTAAGTTTAAGTTTAAGTTTAAGTTTAAGTTTAAGTTTAAGTTTAAGTTTAAGTTTAAGTTTAAGTTTAAGTTTAAGTTTAAGTTTAAGTTTAAGTTTAAGTTTAAGTTTAAGTTTAAGTTTAAGTTTAAGTTTAAGTTTAAGTTTAAGTTTAAGTTTAAGTTTAAGTTTAAGTTTAAGTTTAAGTTTAAGTTTCTTAGCTCATACTGTCCTAAAAGACTTCCGATCAAAATTATTTTTATTATTATTATTAGTAGTAGTAGTAATAGTAGTAGTAGTAGTAGTAGTAGTAGTAGTAGTAGTAGTAGTAGTAGTAGTGCTCTATGCTTACGGCCGTAATAATTCTTAATGCCGCTGTTACTTCTTCTTTTTTTATTGGAGGTCCATCATTATTCCTCATTATAGGTTTAACCCCTCTATTATCCTTATATAGTTCCTCTATATACTCTTCCCATCTTTTCAGTACTTTTTTTCAGTTCCAAAGTAGTGGCACCATAACCGCCATACTCACCATATCCCCCTATTCTCCTCTCCCGAAATTTTTTTAAATTTTCTGATCTTTTTTGCAGGAATGTCACGGCTAGTTTCTCTGCCCTCTTCGCAATATGAAAGACTTTTACATTTTTTCTGTACAACTATTTTTCCGGCATTGAATTGTAACATTAACGATCCTTGGTTCTGACCCTGATACTAATAAACTGATTCTGATTTTCTGTCC